>APFE030373658.1:60948-102462 GCA_000404065.3 Pinus taeda
TTACAACAACAGAAACCTGCATACATGTTCAGTTATACATGCCAAATTCTAACACAGAGGTGGGATGACAGCCCCTCTAATGCTAACATTTACAGCAAATGAACGAATGCAAAACAGGCACAGCTTGGAACAAGAAGAAGAAATGGAAAGTGAGCAATTAACAGCAAAAGAAGCTTGTATTAATTGGAAATGAAGACCAAACGCTGCAGGTTACAAAGTAGTTACAGTCTCCAGAAGTTAGAAGGCTACAATAAGCTCTCATTCATCAAACACTCATCACCTGATTACATCTCAGTTCTGAGTATATATAGTGTTACAATACAAAATATCTCTGTTAAACAATGCGTGGAGGAGCCCATAAATGGCCACCAACCATATTTACATTTAGGAATGGCCCTTTGATACAAATCTGACTGTGTTTTGAATAGATTTGTCCCTCTCCGGTGCTCTGTGGTCCTTTTGGGTCGGTGGAGTGAAATATGGGTGAAGCCCATAGCCATTGAATGCGTTGACTGGATCTGCGATGTCCTGCTTCCTTCTCGGCCATACTGCTAATTAACTGCGGTCGCTGAACATTGAAATGGCTCCATCATGACTGATAAATGTTGATCTGTTTGGGACATGTCTTCTTTCCTGCTTGGCCATACTGTTATTTGAATGCAGCTGCCTGCTGTGCTGTACTACTCCATGCTTGCTTTGACCAGCTCCGCGCCACTGAGAAATCCTGCCCGCTTTGCCACATTTTAATAATTAACAGTCATTGCATGCATCACTCCTCTATCGGGTCACCTTTTGGGTGGCAATCGTACATGATAGCCGGCCAATCCTCTGTTTGAAAATACATTAAAAATGTTGCAAAACACTGAAAATTTGCCTTTGGCGAACTTGAAAACATATATATTTTGCTTCCCGGACCCCATCGGGTCTGAGCTTCATCGCTATCGTTACCCCCCAAGACTTCCTTTATATTTCCTCATATTTCGTTATATAACGAAAATGCACCCAAAATCATTGAAAAGGCCTTAGCGCGGACTTGAAATTTTAAGAAGAATCATTCATAATGATATCGGGTCCGACCCATCGGGTCGCATACATGCCTTGTATAAAAGCTCCGCCCCTTTTGAAAGTGCCGACAGCGATATGCCGACGCAATATCGGCGATGCGATATCGGCGATCGCATATCGCCAAAATATAAAGGCCCAAGTCTCTTTTGTAAGTCTCCATTGCGACCCGCCGATGCGATATCGACGATCGCTCATCGGTGAGGTCTCCTACGTCGCTGCCACTGCCTGCCTGCTCCAACTGCGATATGCCGACGCAATCTGGATCGTTGATCGGCCAGATCCGATAGCTGATATGATTTCAGACCCATAAGCCTGCGATTTGAGATTTTTCATGATTTTAGAGTATTTGTGCCTCCCGATAGTGTATTTCCGCTCCTCCAAGGGCTTTCCTCTTGCAACTTCTTCAACCAGTAGGAAGATTTTAGCCAAAATTTGAAGAATTTAATATCAGAAATGGTTCGTTGGGAATGAACTTAGGTGTGTTTGTAGCCTTTGAGAGTGCTTGAATCCATTTTCTTATCCTTTTACATAGCAGAGCTAACAGTACCCAATAAGTAATGTAAGACTCAAATGAAGCTTTGTGCATGAGTAAGTGCAGCGGAAGGTAAGACTATGGCAGTTGGTTGGACTAGTTGGTTCATAGTGGTAAACAGACGATGGTGGTACATACATGTGAAAGGTAACTAGAACAGGTAAATTAGATGGATCTGAGGTGTTGGATGCCTTGGCTATGTTGGGAACGATTGTTCTTAATGTTGTGCATGAATAAAGGAAGTTCTCTTAACCTCAACCTTATGTTATCTAGTAATTATGTTATGTTGATGTTTATATATGTATACATGTATGTATGTATGCCATTGTATGACAGAATGATGATTGTTTTATGCTAATGATTATATATGTATGTATCTATGCCATTGTCTGACAAGGTCATCAGGAATCATCCTTATGGAGGAATGGTTGCTTACGTAGGCGAATGGCATGAAGAGATTCCTGGTCTTATAAGGAATCAATTGAGAATAATAGCCATGACAAGTATACAAGGTTGGTATCATATGGTTATGAGTTGATATTATGTGATTATATTATGTCTATGTTATGGATAGGTTATACCGAGGGATACAACAATGAAATGAAAGCAGTGTGGTCTACGACATGTTGGGACAAGCATGGATAAGACACTAGAAGCAAGGTTGCTTGGTAAAGACAGTGCGATTTTGGATGTGTGGTACTATTGTTGTGCACATGTTGCATAGGTGATGTTATGTGCATGTAGTGTTGTGCGGATATTGCATATGCGGTGTTGTGTACAGATGATGCTATGCACATGTTGCATATGTACATGTGGCGTTGCATATTGTACATGTGGCGCTATGTACATATGGTGTTGTGTGCATGATTGTACAAGTGGTGTTGTGTGCATGTGGTTTTGTGTACATGTTGTACAAGTGTCATTGTGTGTAGGTAGTGTTGTGTACCTATCGTGCATGTGGCACTGTGTACATATGGTGTCGCGTACATGTTGTACGTGTGGTACTGTGTACATGTGGTATTGTGTACACATTGTAGAGTGGTGCAATGTACATGTGGTGTTGTGTACACATTGTGCAGGTGGTGTCGTGTACATGTGATGATGTGCACACTTTGTGTAGGTGGTTGAAGTGTGTAGGTGGTACTGTGTACATGTGGCACATATGGTACTAGTGTAGATGCATGTATGGCATGGTGTTGTATGATGTGTATAGTTGTACATGTGTGATGCACACTATGTGTATGTGCACATGGTTGAGGAGAAGGCACTAGGTGTTTGTCTGGTGTGGCAACCGATCCGGAGTGCGTACGGAATAAAGACAAGGGTAGAAGCTAAGGATTGATGAAAGGATAAGTATCAACATTTTAATTTAGTTTTATTTATGCATGTGATTTATGACTATGGTATATGATGATTATATGTGATCTATGATTCTGGCTTATGATTTTTACATGTGATTTATGATGTTGATCTATGCTAGTTGTGTTTTCAGCTAACCAAATGTGATATATTTATACATGATGATTTGGTCAAAGATGTTAGTTTGACTTGTTGTGGCAGGAAGTAAACATGATTGCAAGTGTACCTTATTAATGAGCTACCAATGAGGTATGATTTGAGGTTATTTCAATTTATTTGAATCTAATGGAAATTATGTCCTTGGAACAAGAATGCATGAACATGCTCGGCTGGGTGGATGAAATCAACTGCAAGAATTGGCAGCAACAGCAAAAGAAATTGGAACATGCAGCAACATGCTGGTAGAGTACTTCAGGAGTAGGGCCAATGTGGGACACTAGTACCCAATAGTGTCCATTGATTGCCATGAGCATGTTATGACCGATATGATGGTTGAGGTAGGTCTATGCCTTTCTTGTTTGATCTTCCAATGAAAGGAAGCCTTTCCAATGGATGGATCGCCCGGGATTGGGGATGCCAAGGAACTTGCAAGGTGAGTGACTGCACGAAAGGGGGTGACTGGGTTTCCTAAGGGACCATGTAACAGAGAAGGGAAGATCGTGGATCTATTGGCTTTGGTAATTAGCATTACCACATGGAATCAAATGCACATTGGGAGTGTGCCCTGGAAAAATGAGTCGGTAAATGTTCGTTGAGGGGACATGTAGCACGAGATTGTAGCGTTGTACATTGGATGCAACTTTGACTATAACAGTGGATTTTGGTCTTCCTGGGAAGGAGGTGAATCTTGGTACTACTTTGAGGGTGGAGATGCTATCCTCTAGATTCCCTTATTGATTGATGCGGGCATCATATCCTTTGATTTGATGGTTTAGAAAATGTGCATATGCAGATATTGTAAATACTGTAATGAGTTGTGTTATAAAGTTCCAGTAAATAGTATGTTTGTCATGTTTTAGAAGATGGTCATTGTAAATACTGAAACGAGCTATGTTATAAAGCTCCACCAGAAATATGTTCGTTTTCAACAGTTTTATTGAGGTATTGGTGTGGTTTAACACCGAGGACGGTGTTCCCCAAGGGGGAGGGTTCTGTAACAGCCCTAGTTAAAAACTCATGTAAAAAAATATAAGACCACGGTGACGGGATACTTATTCCAAGCTAAATGTTGGGCAATATATCCTAGGGGGTGTTCATTTGGTTGTTTATGGATAAGTAAATTGGTAAAGGTAATGGCTAAGGCTTTGGAAATGGAAAATGGCATTTTGGCACACTTATTTATGAAAATAATGGAAATTAGGAGAAAAGAGAGGTAAAAGGTCACAGGGTGCATGTGAGGAGGAAAATAAAAGAAAATAATGGAAAATGAAGAAAATAGAGGCCTCATTGATAAAAAGGCTTATGAGGATCAATTTGTAACCTTTTGTCAATTCTGTTTTGGAGCTCTCTCATTATTCCCTCTCTCTCTCTCTCACTCTTGGACACTTAGTTTTTTTGGAACATTTTGGCATTGGATCAAGAAAGGCAAAAGAAGGCAAGAGGAAGCAAAGGTCAAGCAGGGAAAGGCGGGATCAAGTAGCTACAACAAGATTCATTGTAGGTATCGATTTGCATGTGTATTTTCCTTGCGAGATTAGGTATGCATGGTATTGCATGTGGTTCTTTTGTTGTTGTGGCATGGGTTTTTCTAGGTGTAATAGTGTTTTCAGCCTAGCCTTGCCATTTCCAGATAGCCATGGTGTGAGGGGTCTCTCATGTTTTGATTGAGTTGGATCGTCGGATGGATTCGAAGTTGAGTGAGGTGGATCTCCAAAATGATAAAACACATGGCCTAGTAACCCCTAAACCGGACTGTGGGTTGCAATAAAGCCAAATTTGGCTTTATCTCGGATGGCTTAGGAATCCTTGTCGATGAATGGCAGGATATATGTTAAAGCCAAGAGGTGGTTTTCTCTCCATTGGGCATAGTAATCCCAAGTTTGGGATATGTGGTAAATCCTGGAGAGTGGGTATCAGTTTAGTTCCTAGTGATCCAGGTTTGGCTTGTGGTAAAGCCTGAGAGACTAGGAGGTCGAAAAATTCCTCACAGTGTAGGTGGAGAAATCTAGTGGCATCCATGCTTTTTGGCCTAGTGATCGAGTGGATATCACGGTAAAGCTATTAGGATGTGTTCATTGTGATGCCCTAGTGATCCAAGATGGATTATGGTAGAGCCTGGTCTTTATCGATGAGGGCGAAGTGGTTTAGCCTCGATATGACTTGATTGGTTCTTTAGGTTTGAGTCCCACATTCATGCTTGGAATATGGCATGGGGGTGAATGGATGAAGAGAGATTTTGGCTCAGCAATTCTATGGTGGGTAGAAAGTGGAAGTCCCATCCCGAGTTTGGTTTCTTGCATCATTAATTAAAGGTTATTTATCGTGGTATTTATATAAGTATTTTGATGGATTATATGTGGTTTATATAGTTGTACTTTCACAAGCATTTCAGTTGTTATTATGTTGGTTATAGGTGTGTTTTATGACAATAGCTATGTATGGCTCCCAACATGTTTTTACTTGTAAATGAATGGATAATGTATCTATGGTATAATAGATGGTAATGCAACAAATGACATGAGGGAACAATGGTTCTTTGTGATTCTTAGATAAGTACAAGATCCCTATGTTTAATTTTGTTGGTTACACTTGTAGATTACATGCTTGCAACATGTTTGATGAAATGCATGTCATGGCTAGTAGGGGTCTTATTAAGGTCTTGTTTAACTTATTGTTTTTGCATCATCATTTCCCTATTCTTTTCCTGCTCCTAAGTTAGCATTCCATTCTAGGCAATGACATGGGCTCTAGGCCTGAAAAAGTGGCTCAAATCCTAGGGACACTAGCATAGAACTGGAAAAATGAGTCTCTGGATGTTGGTTGGCAAGCCTATGGGAGCAAATTTTGGTTTGTCATGCCTGTAGCATGAGAGTGACTGAGTCTTAAGTTGGTCAAAACTTCAGTAGGACCCAAGGGAAAGTTGTCTAAAGTGTTGGATTGGGTCTTGAGGGTCCTAACATGGATGTTGAATGTTTGTGTGTTATGTTTCCATCGATTCCACTTCCTTAAGGTCATATAGGAGGTCGAATCCAATCATACTAGCCTCTCATCGCATGTTTACCCCAGTTGGCATGGTTACTTGAGTAGATGTGGGAGGAAGGTGTTACATGGCTACATGCATGATAGATGCTAGTTGGTCAGTGCAGTCATATGCAGGTGCGTTAGATAATCATGTAGGATAGTAAATTATTGTTATATGCATTGTTATTGATGTATATGTTAGTTAACTTGATGATTATGTTATATATTGTTGTTATATGTTAGTTAACTTGATGGTTATGATCAATTCAACTAAGATCTTGATGTTATATGTATCATGCTAATTTGGATTGGCGTATGTAGATGGTTAGGGCTATGACATCCAGGTATGAGTCGACCTATTTGTGGTATTGTGATGTACTAATCTACACTAACTGTGCAAATGTGATTGTTATGCATGAATGACAATTGTCTATGCACTTATGAGGTGAACATGTTACCTAGTTAATGTTATGGATATCATGACCTTATTTATGTTTGGTTTGATGTGTTTTGAAGTTATATCATGCTCAACTAGATTAATTCTGCAGACGAGATAACCTCCCCTGAGATACATTAAGGTATGAGTTTTCTTATGTTGCCTACTTGGTGCTATAATGTTTGATTATGTCATTTATTTGGTGTTTGAGTGTTTTATGTCTATTATGTCATCTATCTATTGCTTGAATGTTTGATCAATTGCATGATATGAGTATGTGTCTGTAATATTGCATGAAGGAATGATCTTGTTTTAAGATGGTTGTACTAATATATATGTGTTGAGACTATTGATATGTACTTGAGTGTAAGTAGGTAATAGTTGTAGCATTATGTATTATGACTAATGAATGTGAGCTAATTGTTGAGTATGACATGGTTGTTAGACTTGGTAAAGGTTGATTTCAAATTCATATACATGATGCCTTGATTTATGGAACATGTGACTGACATGTGTGAGCATTTGCAGGGAAACATGCTTGGTATTAGTGTGACAAGGCAATAGTTGATGTATTTATATAACTAAAAGGTGGTTGATGTGACAGTACATAGTAAGACTCAATTTCAATAAGGTAAAAAGGTAAAATAAAAGAATTGGGTGAGAATTCCTTCAACTATGTTTGGATACTGCAATTCCAAATGAATGAATACTTTGAATACAAGAATTTTGATTAACCCTAATCTTGTCTGACATTATGTTGATATGTGCTAGATTCATTAACATGTATTTGATAGGTATATCATCTAGTTTCTAGTTAAAGTTGGATCCGTCAAGGAATTGGAGTCCCTTGAGAGATGGCATGGATGTGTTCGATTACAAGGCAACATGCTTGGCACAACAAGATAGGGTAACTGGTGTATTGTTATGTTTATCTATGCACTAACAGTTATGTTTTTAAGGTAGTATGATGCAAGGGATTGCACGGCAAAAGAGACTGCTATGAAATCTTGAGGAAGGCTCAAGTTCAGCTTTCCCTTGGAAGCATTGGGAACCCATGAGGATTGAGTCATGGTGTTTTGAGTGTCTTGAGAATTGGTTTGAGAAAGAAGAAAGTTAGTGGAGCTCGGGGAGAGCTGAATGAAAAACAACAGGTAATGTAAGACCCAGATGAAGCTCGGTGCATGAGTAAAGGGCAAATGAAGGCAAGAGTATGACAGCCAGTTGCACTAGTTGGTTCCATTGATGTAAATGGACGGTGGCAGTAAAATCATGAGAACGGTAATAGGAAAGGTGACTTAAATGGATCTGAGGTGACATATGCCTTGGCTAAGTTGGGAATTGTTGTTCTCAATGTTGTGCATGTTGTGCACGAATAATGGGAGTTCTCTTAATATTGACCTTATGGTATTTGGTAATTTTGTTGTGATCATGATTATGCTAATGTCTATATTTTAATACATGTATGTATGTATGTCATTGTCTGATGGGGTCATCAAGGATCATGATTGTTTTATGCTAATATTTATATATATGTATGTATGTATGTATTTATGTATGTATGTCGTTTTATAACGGGATCATGAGTATTTTATGCTAATGTTTATATATATGTATGTATGTATGTATGCATTTATTTCACTGTCTGATAGGGTTTTCAGGGATCATTCTGTGGAGGAATAATCTCTTATGAAGGTGAAGGGAACGAAAGAGGATCCTAGTCTAATGGGGAATCAAGTGGGAAGAGTAGCCTTGGTAAATCTATGAGGTCAGTATCATGTGGTTATGAGTTGATATTATGTGATTATACAATGTCTATGTTATGGAAAGGCTATAATGAGGGATACATCAGCAGAATGAAAGCAATATGACTTGCGGCATATGCTAGGATAAGCGAAAGAGAGACACTGGAAGCAAGGTTGCTTTGTAGAGATAGTGTGGTTTTGGATGTGCAGTGCTATTGTTGTGTGTATGTTGAGCATATTGTATATTCAATGATTGTACCTATGGTGTTGAGTGCCTATTTTATATATGGTGTTGTGTGCATATTGCGTATTCACTGTTGGGTGTAGATGGTGCTATGTACATGTTGGATATGCGATGTTGTGTGCATGTTGGATAAGTGGTGTTGTGTACATATAGTGCTATGTACACATTGTAAATGCAATGCTATGTACATATGGTGTTGCGTGCATGTTGTAAATGTGGTGCTATGTACATATGGTGTTGTGTGCATGATTATACATGTGGTATAGTGTGCATGTGGTGTTGTGTACATGTGGTGTTGTGTACATGTGGTGTTGTATGCACGTGGTGTTGTGTACATGTCGTGCATGTGGAATTATGTACATGTGGTGTCGTGTACATGTCATGCATGTGGTGTTGTGTACATGTGGTATTGTGTGCACATTGTGCAAGTGGTGCGATGTACATATGGCGTTGTGTACATGTTGTGTAGGTGGTGTCGTGTACATGTGATGGTGTGCACACATTGTGCAGGTGATGTTGTTTACAGGTGGTATTGTATACATGTAGTACATATGGTACTGGTTTACATGTGGTATTGTGTGCATGTCATACATGTTGTGTTGCGAGCATGTGGTACTATGTATGTACATTGTGTAGTTGTGGTATCGTGACATGTGTATTCGTTGTGTGGTACTTTATGTACATAAATGTATGTGTTGTGTTATACACTAGTTATATGTGTGTGTATTGTGTCATGATGTATATCATATGTAGGTGTATGTATTGTCTGGTGTTGTATGCCATGTTCGGGTGTATGCATGTGATGTACATTGTGTGTATGTGTACGTGGTTGAAGAGAAGCAAAGGCATTGGGTGCTTGCAGGGTGTGACAATTGATCACGCATGTGTACAGAAAGAACAAAGGTAAAAGCTAAGGACCGATTAAGGGATGAGTATCAATATTTTGGTTTCAGTGTTTAATTATGCATGTTATCTATGATTCTAGTTTATGGTAATTGCATGTGATTCATGATTGTGATCTATGATGGTTTTGTTTTGAGCTAATTGGATGTGATGTGTCTATACATGATGATTTGATCAAACAACTAGTTTGACTTGTTGTGATAGGACATGAACAAAATTGCAAGTGTACCTTATTGATGAGCCACCAATGAGGTATGATGTGAATTTATTTCAATATATTTTGAGTCTAATGGAAATTATGTGCTTTGTAAAGGAAAGCATGAAATGTCGGTTGTGTGGTTGAAACTGACTGTAAGAATTAGCAGCATCAATGAAAGGAATTGGAACATGCAATAGTATGATGGTAAAGAACTTCAGAAGCAAGGCCATTATGGGACATTGCTACCCAATAGTGTCCATTGATTTCCATGGGCATGCTATGACTAGTATGATGGTTTTGAGGCAAGGATATGCCTCAGTTTTTTGACCTTTCGATGCAAGGAAACCTTGCCAAGGGATAGGTTTCCCGAGGGATTGTGTAGTAGAGAAGGGGATTCCTGCAAAACTTGGAACGTGTGTGACTACATGGAAGGGGGTGACTAGATTCCTTAAGGGATTGTATAACAGAGAAGGGAAGGTCACGGGATGGATTTTTTTTTGTCATTAGCATTGCTAGATGGAATCATATGCACATTGGGAGTGTGTCATGGAATAATGAATCGATAAATGTTCACTGAGAGGACAAGTAGCATTGGATTGTAGTGTTGGGAATTGGATGCAAACTTTGACCTTGGCAGTGGATTATGGACTTCCTGGGAAGGAGATTAATCTTGGTATTACTTTAAGGGTGGAGGTGTGACCCTTTGGATTCCCTTGTTGCAAATGTAGGCATCGTATCATTTTATTTGTTAGTTGAGAAAATGTGCATATGTATATATGTGTATATTATTGTAAGTATTGTATCGAGCTGGATTTATAAACTTCCATAGACAGTATGGTTATTTGCTAGTTGAAGCAAATGTGTGTGAGTATATATGTGGTTTTTATTGTAAATATCGTAATGAGTTCTGTTATAAAGCTCCATAGGCAATATGTCTTGTTTTCAGTGTTTTTCTGGTTTATAGGTTTCATTGAACATCGAAGACGGTGTTCCCCCAAGGGGGAGGGTTCTGTAATAGTCCCTAGATAAAAATCCATGTAAAAAATACAATAACCATGGTCATGGGACATGTATTTTGTAGATTTTTACTATAGATTCAAATTGATTATGTGATATGCTAAAACAAAAGGCATGAATCTACTCTACTCATCAGTGGAAACAAAATTTGATCGATGAAATCACGAAGCAGAAAAGGAACAATTTTAATCGCACATAAGACAATAATTTTCTGGGGAAAGTAACTACTCAAAACCCCGACTATCTATATTACATTAGCCAAAATATATGAGAAGAAAATACAATGCTTGTTCAACCCAAACAATCTATGCACAAGTACAATCTCACTCACTGCTTCACAAAGCAGCTCAAGCCAACACTTAGCCAAATCTGTTGCCTACCATGCCCCTACTTCCTTGTACAATCCCAAAGGGAATTAGCCCATATTTAATTGGGAAAATCCCTCTCCACAACTGTGAAATCCATCATAGGGCTTCTACTAATTGCATGCACCATCTATACAACTCGAAAAATTATACGACTGATAGTACATTATTCCTAAACTCTAATCTCAACTAGGTCTTCCTCTAAACTGACATGAATGAGTTATTTTTGAGTGAATTATCAGTTATCTAATTGATCATTGCATTTGAATTAAATCCAATTTAATTCACTTGACCACTCACTAGTTCCTCCAATAGTTAGAACTAGTTTTACTGAATTTAACTCAGTTAAACTGAATTAAATAATTACATCTCAATAAGAACTCAATATGGGCCCCTAAAATTTATGGATCACTCTACATGACCCTAGATACACTTAACTCGAATTTACTGAGCCAACTAAGTCAACTTAACTTAGTTAATTGTTACAAGTTTCTATGAGAATAGAATTACAATTTAATTCAAGGACAAATTAAATTAGGATTTTCTTGTTGTTATTTTTAGCACTCTCTCTCAACAAGAAAGGGATTATTTGCAACCCCGATCCTGAATCTATGAAACTTGAATTTGCATCTTGGCAATGCCTTTTTCAAAATATCTGCATCCTGCTCCTCTCTAGGAATGTACTCCAATAACATGATTCTCCTCTGCACACAATCTTGAAGATGTTGATACCGGATGGAAATATGCTTGGACCGATCATGAAAAATTGGATTCTCAGAGAGTTTGATTACAACTCTGATTGTCACAGTAAATCATTGTTGGATCCATCTGCTAACCAAACAAACCAACAAGAATCTTCCTCATCCTTATAGCCTCACAAGTTGCTTGACTAGCAGCCATGTACTTTGCTTCTACTAAACTGAGTGAAATTGATCAGTGCTTCATGTTGTACCAAGAAATTGATGCCGACCCAATACTGAAGATTCCACCTAATGTGCTCTTCATGTCAAATAGACTCCTCGCCTAATCTGTATCTGTGAAGCCTTGAAGCTTTGATCCCTCTATCCATTTGTACCAAAGACCAAACTAAGTGTCGCCTCTGAGGTATCTCAACACATGTTTGGTTGCTTTCCAATACAATTTGGTTGGCTTAACCATAGCTTGACTAAGCTGGTTAATTGCATAACACGCGTATGGTCATGTGTTCACCAAATACATAAGTGAACCCACAAGTTGTCGATAAATAGTATCCTCCACTACTTAACCTGAAGTAGTATCCTCCTTCCTTTGGTTGCCAGCTAGATGAGTCTCCATGGGTTTACTTCTCTCCATGTGGAACTTCTTTAGTATCTCGTTGACATACTTTCCCTGAGAGACAAACAATTCCTCATCTCCTTGCCATACTTCCATACCAAAAAATTAATGCATGAGCCCCGAGTCCTTCATTTCAAACTCTCTTGCAATATCCTCTTTGCAAGACTTGATCAGCTTCCCATCACCTGTCATAATCAAATCATCGACATATAAAAAAATAATCAACAATTTACCTTCAACTGCAACATGGTAAATGTTCGCATCTGCTTCAATTTTTGTGAAGCCCAACTCGGCGAAATAGTTGTCAATCTTGTTGTACCAAGCACAGGGTGTTTTTTTTAGTCCATAAAACACTCGCTTGAGTCTACACACATGTGACTCTCTGTTGAATGTCTCAAATCCTTTAGGCTGCTCAATATACACCTCTTCCTCAATCATGTCATTGAGGAATGTTGTCTTTACATCCATCTTATGTATCTTCCATCCCATCTGCGCTAACAATGCTAGAATAGATCTGATTGATGAGTACCTTGCTACAGGAGAAAAAGTCTCATTGCATTCAATTCCCTCCACTTGAGAGAACACTCTAGCCACAAATATGGCCTTGTGTTTCTCCACACTCCCTTTTGCTACTTGCTTTACCTTGTAAAGTCATCTGGAACTCACCACTGACTTGTCTTCTAGTCTTGGGACCACCTCCCAAACATTGTTTCTGATAATGGAGTCATACTCCTCAACTATGGCATCAAACCACGTTGGTTGGTGCACTACTTCCTCGAATGAGGATGGCTCAATCTCTACACTCTCACTCATCATAGTCATGTAGCCAATGTACCTCTTTGGTGACCTCCTCCACCTACACTATGATGTGGGTGCTCCCACATTCTGTCTAGCATCAAGGAATAACCTGTTAGCCTCTCTAGTGCACTTTCTCCCATCTCTAGAAGTATTTGCATGAGTGGGTGTCTCCACTCCCTACTCCTCTGCATTTGGTTTCTCCACATCATCCTGAGGTTCCTCCTTTGGAGTTAAAATCTCCTCAACTGCATGTAGTTGAAACTCCCTCTCAAGGGAACATCTCATGGCCTTCTCTTCATTGAAATTCACATCTCTGCAAACCACTATCTTCCTATTGGTTAGAAGGTACAAATGATAGTTGTGAGGTGTACCAGTGCACCCCAAAAATATTCCAACTCAGTTGTTGGCTCTAGTTTTTTCTATGCATCTTTGGTAACATGGCAGTAGACTGATGAACCAAAGATCTTGTTGTAGCGGCTACAACCACCCTCAAAAATTTTTCCTTAGTTTCATTTTGGAGCCTCCCTACCAACCTTTCACATGAGTGTGTCTTGCTTCGTCAAGTACATAAGCTCCAATGATTTTCTTACAGAAAGGAAGCCTGTTTATCAAATCTTGATGCATTCCCCTCATAGGTTGTTTCTCCGGACTTGGTCCAGTTGCAGGCTAAGCAACTCCTCCAAGAAATTGTGTAATTATGGAGGGAAACTAGCCTTCCCTCCATAAATTACGCAATTCAGTCTGGCAGCCTGCTGGGCTCCAGAGTTGCGCAATTTTGCCAATCAAGCTTCTTCCAGAAAATTGTGTAATTATTCCCAGCAGGGCTAGTCAGCCTATGAATTGTGCAATCTTGGGCAACATTCAGCTGCTCTGCCCAGAAATTACACAAATCTCCTGGGCAGTCAGCCCAGATACCATCTATAAATGCGCATTTTCTCCTAGCAGTTGAGCAGCCTCTTGCATGTGCATTTGGGTTGACCAGCTCCACTAGGGACCAAGGAAATTGACTTGCATGCATGGCTTGATTTTTCCCCGAATAGCAAGAGGCAACATGTGAAAAGCATCCCTTGATGCAGGGATCTATTTTTAGCACCTGGAGGTTACATGCAAAGATCGTTTTAGAACCTTTCCTCCAAGTGTCGTTTTTTCCTAGATTTGTGGCATGCGCATCATGAGCCAAAACTTATTTATTCGACGCATCAAATCTCATTATTTCACATAAATCTTGGAGCTCTGATATCCAACAACACGTCCAGGACTCTTCAAGACATCCGGCTCAGCTATTCATGGGTAAGTGGTCTCAACTTGTTTTTTTCAGCATTTCTATCGTTTTTTGTGTTTTCTCTCGTATGAGTGTTGTTTGCTTGATTCCTTTGAACGCTTGTTTGCGTTTACATGCATAGTAGATTCTACTAGCACCATTTCATTTTGTGTTGCTATCTCAATGTTGTTGCATGCATGAAATTTTTTTGCACAAGCAGTCGTCGATTCGGCAACTCGCTTCACCCACATGCATGTCGTTCTGTTTTCTGAATCTTTCATTCACTATTTGCATGCACTATCATTTGCTTCCACTTACACTCAGTATCTCCATGCAATCTCTTTCACAATTTCTTTTAGTTGCCTGTCGACGGGTCTAGGTAGCCCTAGCCCGAACTCTGCCTCACCAAGACAACATTGCGCAATCCTGACAGGGGAGGCTCTGCCTTCCTCTCCAGAAGTGTGAATTTCTACCTAGCATTTGTTCGCCAGGCCTGCTTTGTGCAATCCCAAGGGACAATGACTGCTGGCCCAAAAAATTGTGTAATGCAGTCATTGAGCATGCAATCATTTCCAGCTAGAATTGTGCATTATGCAATTCCAGTAGTCAGCAGTCAGACTGGATTGCACATTGTGCAATTCCAGTAGCTAGTCAGCCTCCCCAGACAACCTAGACTGCCTTTTGCGCAGTTCTAGCAACTAGTCACCTAGCCTCCCAGAAGAAATTGTGCAATCTTTGCCTATCAATCCTCAGGTATGTGTTATGTCATTCCCTGAATTTTCTTTGGTTTTCGCTGACAAATTTCTTGCCATGCATGTCACTTTGTCTCCAAATATTTTAGGTGTTCACACACTTTTTAGCAGTTCAAGATCGATCACCTCCAAGAGAGTAGGATCAAAGGACACTAACAGAAGTGAAACTGGAGCAGCAGATGAGTGAGTGTCCTCAAGTCTACCGATCTATGAAGATACCAAGCTGATTCTAGACAAGGACATCAAGCTGAAATGGCAAGAGGTAAATGATGTATTTATAGGCACATTTAGGGAAGACCTCAAAGACTAACAGGTATACATGAAAATTCAAAAGTCCATCTTGTACCAGATTGCATGCAAATACCTCGTGCTCCCATGGGCAGACATGATACACTGAAGCGTCTTGCACACTGATCCTAAGACGATGACCTTGAGCAGTGTCAGTGGGATGAAGATTGTAGCCTTCAGGGTAGAGGATTACGATGAGATGTATCAGATGTCAGAGCCCATGACTATCATGACGACTCCCTTTAGCTTACCCAGAAACAATGCCAACTCTAGAGACATTATGAAGAATTGGGTAAAGGAGTCGGCTAGATTTAGGATGACAACCAACGAGATCTATAAGACGAAGATATTGCAGAAGGCGTATCAATACTTGGTCATATTTGCATGTCAATTGTATGGCCAAGAAAGCATGGAAACCTTCCCATAGTGTTGGGTGATGGTGTTGGACCAACTGGCTAGAGAAGGAAAACTAGGTAACTAGTTTGGCATGTTGGCTCACCAGTTGAAGGAACATGTAACAATGGATCAACAGTCGCTCGAAGGTATGAAAGCAAAAATCTAAATGTCCACCTATAGCTTGGATGCAGTCTGTGCCCAACAGGAGTTCCCAAGCTTGAAGTGGGCATGGTCACCAGCGGAGACTACTGTGAACACTTATTGTAAGTTGTTGTCTGAATGTAGCTTCAGAGGAGTTATCACACGACTATCCAATCATTTTTTCACCCCGGTCTATAAGATGATATTTGAACATGATCCACCCTACATGTCAAAGGTAGAAATGGAGGCACTGATAGACATTGTTGATTGGTATGCCTCACTGTCTGGCACCTTCATATGAATGTACAGTGCGGAGAAGCCTCCGCATGTTCTACCGAAGTTTTCCTTGAACATACTCATCATGCAGGAAGTAGAATATCACATCTCGGTAGGATTGACAGTTAGACTGCGTCGAAAGAAGAAGGCACCTTGGCCCGCTCTTCCATTGCAGATTGGGTTATACGAGATCCGGAGTTTCAAACACGTGGATTTTGAAGTAGAGCAGATGAAGAAGTATCCATTTGACCTTCGAAGTTATAATACGTATGACCCACAATGTCTTATGAAAGATCACTGCACGAGAGTACAGTTCAACTTGATCCACGGGGCATTTCATTGGGCAGAGGAGGACTCATGGAGATATTTCTATAGTTTCTCCAAACCCAATGAACATGTTGGATTTACTCTGGAGTGGTTAGCGAAGAAACGTGAAGCAACATCCTAGAGAGCACCAGAAACAGTAACAACAGTAGAGGTGAACATACTAGTGCGCAACAAGGGTAAGAGGAAGATTATTGATCGCATGGAGGAAGAGTAAAGCTGCAAGTTTTGAGCAGATCCACTTGTAGAGAAATCAGCTATGGCTATAGAGGTGAAGAGGAAACAACATGATAAGCAAATCGAGCAAGGGAGAGGGAGAAACGGAGAATGGAGGAAACAAAGAAGGAGTTGCATGAGTTGAAGGAGAAACTCGGAAAGGAACAAGAGCTTCGCAAACAAGAGAGGGAAGTGCATCAGCAACAGGTGCAGCAAGGGGTGCAACATGTGTAAACAGATGACACAGTGACCGTACAGGTAGTGGACCCATCAGAACAGCTGGCATCAGGCAGATAGGGTGAACCATCGCAGGAGCAAGACTTCGCTCCTGAGATAGAGCAAGCACTTCAAAAGTTGGATACAGATATGGAGCAATAGGAATTGGAACAAGACATCGACCTCATGCCTCATCGCCAAGAGGTCAACTTACCCGCTTCACCGCATCAAGAATATGAGCAAGTCTCAAGCGACCAAGGGGGCGCTGAGATCCTTGGGGATCAACTAGAAGGAGAGATGCACAACATCTCGTTCGACGAGTCTCAACATGGAGTTGTGTAGTCTTGCAGAGTGTCGACTTCGGATGATCATACATATCCTGTGCAAGTTGAGGAACGAGTGATCATGACTAACGTGCACAAACATCCAGCAACCTTGGCCAATGCTACCAGAGTGTATGTTGAAGCCACTAGCTTAAGCGTTCACTTTCTGATCGCTGAGAATGAGCGAATGGCTAAGGAAATAAAGACAACCAAGCAAGGATGAGAGTTGGTTACAACATTCCCCCGAGCAGAATTGAAGAAGGCAATACTAGATAAAGTGTTGTCCCTTGACATAGCCATGCAAGTGTTGTATTCCAAGTTTGGTACCGTGCACAAGGCAATCGTCCATCTCAACGGATGGCAAAAACGATGTGTTAGAAGAGCATGTATCTTGGCGAACATGCATGCTATTGTTGATTACATGCAAACATGGATGATAAGATACAAGGGATCCCTACTTCACTTGCCTAAGATGATGAAGCCCAGAGCGGTCGAGCTAAAGGCACATATCCGGAGTTAGATCCGGAACTATGAAGAGCTCCCACAACTCATCACTAGTATACAAGCTTCCCATGCACATGTATTCAAGAGTATGGATGTTTTGGTGTGCGCACATGTGATCCCATCTATTGGGACTCTCACCTAGACGAAGACAAAGGCACAAGTCTGACTAGAGCTTGACTTGTACTTTGACGAGTTGATGTGCATTGCTACCAGCCCAGACTTGCCCGTTAGTGCAGACATTGTGAATAAGTATGTTTTTGGTCCAGTCACATTGAAGAAAATGATGCACATGCTTTCAGACGAGTTGGACAGAGGAGCCCAAGCAGTGTACCTAGATGTTATGGAGGTAAGAGTCAGGTTCTAGAAATATGTCACCTTGGAGCACATGGACAACATTGCGGACTACCGGTCTTGGCATCAATATGCTACTATCAACCACAATGAAGATGTCGAAGAATTGGTCTTCCAACAGTTGTCTGAGTCATAGCGATGTCTAGCATGGCTTGCTTAAGCCATTTTGTCTCACATGGGTACATGTGCAATGTAATGTAACGTCTTGTCAAGTGTAAGTTCAAGTGTCGATAGTTGGATGTAACAATCATAGAGTAGATGAAGAGTCATGAGGGTAGATGAATTGTCACAAAGGGGAATTTCAAGGGTCACCCCACTCTTTGCTATAAAGAGTCCCTCGTAACTCATTGTAGAGGCTTTTGGTCAGCCAAGCTTCTGATAAGACTATCTTGGAGAGAGATTGGACAGTATTGTAATGAGCCTTGGCTTCTCCACTGCGCAGAGCTAGTACATCTCTTTGGAGGAGCAGGTGGTTGTGGCTGTAACGTTCTTCTGCGTGAATAAAATCCATCACTTACAAGAAAAATCATCAACAAATATTACATAATACCTGTGCTTGGCCATGGATGTTGTCAAGAATAGTCCACACACATGTGAGTGAACTTGATCAAGGATCACTTGTGCTCAACTATATTTGTTATGAAAGAAATATTTGGTGTACTTCCCCAATGTACACCCTTTGCATGTGTCTCTATGCTCTCGGAAGTACTGTAGAAATTTGTTGCATGATCTTCAAAGCTTCGTGTTGCAAGTGACCAAATCTTCTATGCCACAACTCACCAATGTCTCGGCTCTGCACCTTCTTCGATTTAGTGCTCGTAGCAACGCAATCTTTTACCCCCAATTTGTAGAGGTTCTTCTTTCAAACTCCTATCTGATTCACCTATCCTATGGCTATGTGATGAAGGAAATACTTTCCCTCACTAAACATCACATCATAGCCTTTATCCTCCAACATGGCAATAAAAACTAAGTTCTTATTCAAACCCAAAACATACATGACATCTCCCAAAGTGAGGGGAGAACCAATCTCCCTCTTAAAGGTAATAGTACCGATGTTAGTTGTGATATACCTCCCATCATCACTCATATCGATATGCATATGGCAATCCTTCTCCTCCAAGTTACTAAAGAGCTCTTTGTTATCGGTCATATGGAATGAAGCTCCATTGTCCAGGTACCACACACTACCCATCACCGATGACACCATGCAAGTGATGAGGGTAAAATGCAGTTCGAATTGCGAAGCAAGAGCTTCACCTATTGCTCCTCCTGAGGGCTTCTTACTGGCCTTCTTGTGTGGACACTTTGTGGCATAGTGTCCCAACTCGTGATAGTGAAAACACTTCATTTTTGACATGTCCTTCTTCTTGTTTCCCTAACTGGAATCTGACTTGGAATGGGATGACTTCCCCTTCCCTTTCTTTGCCTTCCTAGCTAAGGCACAATTCTCTGCATCATCATGCTTTGATGAGGATTTGTCTTTGGTGTTTCGCTGAATCTCTTCCTGTACCAAATCATACCACAATCGCTCCCACTATGGTAGCTTCTCCCTCCCATTAACTGAGTCCCGGTAGTTGTGCCAGCTCTTGGGAAGTCCTAAAAGTGTTAGACTTGCTAGATCGCCTTCTACAGCAATTACCCCAACACTTCCAATCTCATCCCGACATTGGGTGAACTTGTTCAATTACTTCGGAATTGAGTCACCCTTCTCCATCTTGATCTTTCTAAGTTTTTCCTTCAATGCTAGCTTCATGTGGTCAATATTGTTTTGAAACAGATCTGTCAATGCCTTCCACATTGCAAATGGAGTTTCCTTATCGTGGAGATTCGAGACAATATGATCTCGAACTCCTTCTAGGATAATCCTTCTCACCTTTTCCACACACTTTCTCCATTCATCTATATATTTAACATCAAATGTTGGAGGCTTTGGGATATCATGATCTATCAATTCCTTCATCCTGTTATCTTCCAACACTACCTCCATCCATTCCTTCCAAGCTATGTAATTCGAGTTTCCCTCCAGGGCATACTCAAGTCTCAAACTGTAAAATGACATCCTACGGACTCTGAAGTATGAAACTGCAAATTCGATTTCACTTGCACAACAAAATTGTATTCTCCTCTTCTATAATGACTTCAGCTTTGATACCATGTATATTTTTACTGTAGATTCACACTACTTACGTGATATGCTAAAACAAAAGACATGAATATACTCTACTCATCAGCAAAAACAAAAATTGATCAATGAAACCACGAAGCAGAAAAGGAAGAATTTCAATTACACATAATACAATATTTTTTTGGGGAAAGCACCTGCTCAAAACCCTGACTATATATATTGCATTAACCAGAAGATCTGAGAAGAAAATACAATGCTTGTTCAACCCGAACAATCTCTGCACAAGTATAATCTCACTCACTGCTTCATAAACCAGCGCAAGCCAACACTTAGCCAAATCGGCTGCCTACCAAGCCCCTATTTCCTTGTGTAATCCATAAGGGAATTAACCCATATTTAATTGGGAAAATCCCTCACCACAACTGCGCAATCCATCATAGGCCTTCTACTGATTGCATGCACCATATGTACAACTCAAAATTATACAACTAGTAGTACATTGTCCCTGAACTCTAATCTCAACTGGGTCTTCTTATGAACTGACATGCATGAGTTATTTTTTAGGAAATTATCAGTTATCTTATTCATCGTTGCGTCTAAAATAAATCCAATTTAATTCACTTGACCACTCACTAGTTCCTCCAATAGTTAAAACTAGTTTAGCTAAATTTAACTCAGTTAAACTGAATGAAATAATTACAACTCAATAAGAACTCAACCTGGGCACCTAAAATTTAGGGATCACTCTACATGAATATAGATAGACTTCCAACTTGAATTTACTGAGCCAACTAAGTCAACTTAACTTAGTTAACTATTACAAGTTTCTATGAGAATATAATTACAATTTACTTCCTTTAATTCAAGGACAAATTAAATTAGGATTTTCTTGTTGCTATTTTTTACATATTCCAAGTTGACTGGTGGAAAAACATCTTAGTGGGATGTCACTTTGGTTTATTATGGCTAAAGGAAATTGGAAAAGGCAATGGCAAAGGCTTTGAAAAGGCAAGTGGCATTTATTGGCATTTATTTATGAAAATAAAGGAAATTAGGAGAAAAGGAAGGCTAAATATCACATGTTGCATGTGAGGAGGAAAATGAAGGAAAATAACGGAAATTGAAGAAAATAGTGGCCTCATTGATAAAAAGGCTTATGAGGATCAATTGGTAGATTTTGTTAGTTCATATTTTTGTCAGTTCGGTTTTGGAGCTCTCTCTCTCTTACTCTTGGACACTTAGAGTTTTCTTGGAGCACTCTTGGAGGGGTGTGGCATACTTGGAGTTTTGGAGCAAGAAGGAAAATGAAGAGTAGGAAAGTGTAAGAGGACATCAGTATCAGTGGCTACAACAGTTTTTTCTTGTAGGTACAAAGTTGAATGTATGATTTCCTTACTAATTCTGGCATGCATGGCATATGCATGTGGTTTCTTGGTTATGATCTGGCATTGGGATGGAGGAATGTCTGGATTAATGATGGATTTCTTAGCCTTGACATTTTCGGAATAGCCATGGTGTTGTGGGTTTCTTTCCTTTTGTTTTCTAGTTGGTTCTCATGTTCCTTTGGTTGTGGCTTGAGTTACTAGTTCCTGGAAGCCTTAGTTGGACAAACGCTTTGGAAGCCCTGTAACAGCTTGGGTTAAGTTACTAGTCTTGGAACCCTTGGTTGGACAAATGCTCTAGAAGCCCTTGTTGGGTTGAGTTACTAGTCCTGGAAACCTTGTTTGGACAAATGATCTAGAAGCTCGACAACAGTCGTAGGTTGAGTTACTAGTCCTAGAAGCCCTGATTGGAAAAAACGCTATGGAGCCCTGGACAACTTGGGTAGAGACAAATATGGTGATGGTTAGTGATGTCTGAATGTGAGGTGGAACCATTGGTTGATTGTTTAGGTGTTTTGGCCTCTAGAAGCCCTAGTTTGGTTATGTTAGATGTGTTCCATGAGATCCCACATTCATGCTGGAATATGGCACGGGGTTAATTGGCTGAAAGAAAGATTTGGTTTAGCCAATCTATGGTCAGGTGGTATGTGGAAGTCCAAAACCTGGTTGGATTATTCATTCATTAATAATAGTTTCTTCTGCTTGGTATTTCATTTGTAAATGCACTGGTTTATAAGTGGATTCTATGGTTGTTGTATCCTTGATATTTCAGTTGGTTATATGTTGGTTATGAGCATGTTTTATGACATTGATGATGTATAACTCTCATAGTGTTTTTATTTGTAAATGAATGAATAATTAATGTTACCTAATAGATGATAATGCAGTTGTGATAAGGAATCAATGTTTCTTAGTGATTCTTAGATAAGTATGAGACCCCTACACTAAGATCTATTGCTGAAACCTGTAGATTTCATATTAGTGATATGTTTGACAAAATGACTGTCATGGTTTGGCTCAGTTAGGTCAAGTAATTGATCAAGTTTTGTGTTAGAGGCCTTTTCTTGGTGTCATTTATTGTCTTGGAAAGTCTCATTAAGTTCCGGGCAATGGTTTGGAGACTAGCCCTGAAAAAGTGGATTAAACCTCACAGTCTCTAGCACAGAACTAGCTAAAAAAGACTGTAGTCTTTCCCTTGTAGGCATTATGGGAGCGACTGGAGGGTTCCAGTCACATGCATTCCCATTTCATGGGAGAATTTGGGGGTTTAATTCATTGAAAGACTAGGTTAAATCAAGGGTTGGGCACCTAGAGTGGTAGATTAGCTCATGGGGGTCATGTAGCACCTGAGGGAGGTTTGTAAGATGTTGGTTCACTGGTTCCACTTTCATAACTGCACTTACGGACTTGAATCATATCATAGTAACTCTTCGTCACATGTTTACCCCGATGGATTGGTTATCTTGGGTAAATGTGGGAGGAGGGTGTTACAAGAAATGGGTGATAACAAAATGCCATGGTAACCTTTTCTAAATTCCAAATTGCATTGTATTTTCTAAATCCTAGGCCAACAACCTTTGAACACTTCACTTTGAATAAGGGAGGAACATTGATCTATTTTAAACCATTCCCTACCATGACTTCCATCTAGTATCCAAGCAAGAGAATTGTAGATATTTTAGAGCAATATCCTCACTTTGTTAGTCATTTATTTCATTGATTATTTTATAGTTGGTGCATTTTTGTAGAAGTTGACACCTTCATCTGTTGTGTTTGGGTTGTTCAGAAAATGGTCAAGATTAACGAATTATTAGATTTATTGAATACTATGATAAGTTATATTGTTTATGATACAGTTAAAATCAGCAAAACCATTCTTGTTGCATTATGCAACCAGCTCACAAAACAGGATAAGAGATAGATCAACAACTTCAAAATTAGCCTCTTCGAGGGGGAAACCTCCTTTACATTACACAAATGAATAATTCTTGGATGATTCAAATGAAAAAACCTCCTTTCTATATATAGAAATCTAAGGGGTCACAATATAATCAGAGCCGACATAACAATAATAATGTAAGGGCACAACAATAACAATAGTGGGCTTCTATGAGGCACAATAATAACAATATGGGGACTACATGGGCACACCAATAACAATAATGGGGCTACACCCACAATAATAATGGGGGAATACACTAGTATTATAGGGACCTAACGTGCCCCTCCCTTCAAAAAAGTGTTGTCCTCAACGCTTAAGTAGCTCTGGATGCTTCTATATAAAATTCTCAGCCTCCCACATGGAATCTTTAACGAGTAAGTTCTTCCACTTAATGAGATACTCCGAAATTGATCTATTTCGTAGTTTTCGAGTTCTTGTTTCCATGATTGCTTCAAGTTCCAATATGATTTTTCCTTCCTCGTTAAGTTCTGGCAATATTGTTTAAACTGGGAGCTTGTCACCTATAACCTTCTTTAAGCATGAAACATGGAAAATTGGATGCACTTAGGAAGATGCTGAAAGCTCCAATATCTATGCCATAATACCAATCTTTTGCAACACCTTGTAAGGACCATAATACTTTGGTGATAATTTATTATCCTTCTTAGCTTGCTTGAGGGACATTTGTTTGTTTGGTTGTAGCTGTAAAAATACCCAATCACCTACATCAAAAATTCTTTCGTTGTGATGTTGATTTTCCTGTTGTTTCATTCTATTTTGCACTAAAGTGAGGTTATCCTTTAAGAGTTGGAGAACTTGTTGCTGATGCTCGATGTGATCTTCCACTTCTTGAACCTCAAAATGATTTTCCAAGACTTTTTGGAGATTTGGAGAAATAGATGATTTCAATGTTTGAACCTCTAGTGAACATAATTGTGCAATTACGCCCCTTTGTTCTTTCTTTAGAAGCTTTGTCATGCCATTAGAGATAATTATCTTTCCTGGTTTCCCCAAATATTGTAACCATTGGACTCCTAGTACAACATCAACACCACCCATTGGAATGGAAAGCATTGGAGTATTCAATACATATCCTCCAATAGATAGATTGATATCATGGCAATTTCCAAATAAATTTATGGTTCCTCCATTTGCAACCATCACTTGACATTCTCGTGTTGGATATAGGAAGAAATTCAATTCCTTGGCTATCGTACAATGAATAAAATTATGGGTACTACCTGAATCAATCAATGATATTACCTTTTTCTTCTTGATATGTCCTTCTATCTTGAGAGTTTGAGGAGTGGTAATTCCCACCAATGCATGACAAGATATGGTCGGATTCATTTATTCTTTCTCTGGGGTTGGTTCCTAGTGTTTATCCTCTACTTTTGACGTTTTTTTTTCTTTTTCTTCCTCCTCTTCACAGTCTATGTAAATTAATTTCTTCTCAACACATTTATGAGCTTTAGTGTATTTGTTATCACAATTGTAAAAAATCCCTTTTGCTCTTTTTTCTTCCAATTGTTGTGGTGTCAACCTTATAGGTTGTGGAAGGCTAGGAGCAACAACACTTCCATCTTTATAGTTGTGAGTGGTAGGATTCCTTGTTTCCGTAATTTTGCTTTCAATTTTTCTTGCCAACCTGAATGCCTTCTCTAATGAATCAGGTTCTCAAACGTGAACCTCATGTTGGATGTTATCCTTTAAATTACCTATGAATACATCAACCCTATGCTCCTATGGAATATAATTTACCCTTATATTCAATTTTTTAAATTCCTCAATGTGCTCTGCCATTGGACCCTTTTGTTTTAGATTTATCAATTGGCTAAAGAAGGTGTTGATCTTTGTCTCCTCGTAATGTGATATCATTTCCTCTATAAAAATTGACCAAGTGACAAGTGGTTTACGAGAACAAATACATCGATACCATACAAAAGGATTCGGTTCTAAATATAAACTTGCAATGTGTACCTTTTGTGTGTGTTGCATATTATAACAAAGATCAAAATATTGCTCCATTTGTGGTATCCATGTTACCAGATCCTTGACATCAAACTCCCTCATATCGATATTTGGAATATGGTGAGTCTTCAACCCAACGTTAGAGTCTATTAAATCATGATTAACATTTCTTTTGTTCTCATCATGAGTTTCATCTAATACCTCTTCGCCATTAGGAAGCATTTCTTGTAGCAACTTTGTCAAACCTTCCTTCAAACTTTTTATGTCTCCTTTCAAACCATTCTTCAAATCTTTCATTTGGCCTTTCATTTTTGCTTATATTCCATCCTTCAAACCTTCTATGTCTAATTTTAAACTATTCTTCAAACCATCCATCTTAACTTCCATTTCATTGTGGGTTACTCTTTGTGAGAGCGAAATTTGTTGCACTTGGTCTCGTAATTTTGATATATCATGTTGCATTTCTTCCTCTTCTTTATGTGTCATAGTAGATATTTATGGTTTCTTATTAGATATTTCCATTTTATTTCTTTGATGTATTTTGAAATCAAACAATGATGTTTATGCTTCACTATGCACTTTGAATCACTTCAAACTTATTTTTCAAACAAAAGCTATGCAATTAAAAAAAACAAAATACACACATTTTTCTTGCTTTTAGGAGCTCAATCTTGAAATGATTGTAACTTTGTAATTTCGGATCTCCAAGTTCTAAAATTTCTTCCTATGGTAGCTCTTTGAGTCCTCTTTCCAACTCGACAAGTCTAATCGAGATTGGATTCTTCAAGAAAGAGTTATGCGAAATCTCTCAAGATGACCTGATTATGGACTGATTTAGTAGATCAAAATTGTATGGGATGCCATGTCACTGTTTCAACCTTCAGCCCTAAAATTGCTACACGAAAAACTAAATTTCGTTCACTGTCAGCCAATTTTTACAGAATTCACATCCAATACCTAAAACGA
The DNA here is from genome assembly GCA_000404065.3 of Pinus taeda. Lineage (NCBI taxonomy): Eukaryota > Viridiplantae > Streptophyta > Pinopsida > Pinales > Pinaceae > Pinus > Pinus taeda. Next base: position 87,540 of record APFE030373658.1, read on the forward strand.
AAGTTATGATGATTTCCCTTAGAACACCTATTGAGACAAAATTTTGCAGAGCGTAAAAACCCTGACTTCCTCATAACATATCTCTGAAAATATAGCGAACCAAGATCTGAAATTTTTACACGACGTTCTCTACAATTTCAGTTCAAAGTGGTAAAAATTGTAGCTTCTGAAGTCTTGGATAAAAAAAGTTATGACGATTTTCCTTAGGTCACCTTTTGGGACATAATTTTGGAGCCGACAAAAACCCTAACTTGCTCAAAGCATATCTCCGAAATTATAGTGAATAAAGATCTAAAATTTTTACAAGAAGCTCTCTAATATTTCGGCTCCATGGGGTAAAACTTTCTGTTTTTGAAACGTCGTAGGAAAAAAATTATAGCAAAGATTCCAAGATGACATGTTTGAAGAAGTGAAACCCTAGAATCCAAAGCTCTCATACCAAATGTTATGCAACCAACTCACAAAATAGAAGAAGAGATGGATCAACGAATTCAAAATTAGTCTCTTCGAGAGGTAAACCTCCTTTACATTACACAAATGAATAATTATTGGATGATTCAAATGAAAAAACCTCCTTTCTATATATAGAAATCTAAGGGGTCACAATATAATTATAGCCGACATAACAATAATAATGTAAGGGAACATCAAACTTCTTTGGAAAAATATCTGGAAGGGAGGGTGGTGGCCAAAGGTAGCTCATTTCCTATGGATGGTATGCAAAGTACAGATCTTAACTTGGGATCAACTTCATAAAGGGGAATCCAGGGCCCGTCCTTGTGCTGGTTATGTCAGCAGAACATAGACGATATGGAGCACATGCTCAACACTTGCCCATTTACGGAACAGAAATGCGGTCAGATGCAACGAGTCTTCAAAAGGATGGACCGAGACCTGCATAGCAAAAATGAGACAATCCTCTTATGGTGTAACAACATATTCTCAAGCCATTACTAAACTGAGCATGGGGATTGACCTTAGGATTAAACCTATGGGGCATATGGAAAGAAAGGAACTGTAGAGTATTAAAAAATAAAACACTACCTCAAGAACACGTGTGGGAAGGAATAGTTCGAAACATCAGAGAAACTATATTAGCAAAATAATGGAACCTTAAAGATTGGCAAGTCCCTCCCCAAGAATCTCAAATCCTACGAAATCTTAATCTAACAGTAGAAATGTTGGCCCCAACTACTTGGAGAAAAAATAGGCTTGGTGCAGTATCCCCAGCTCACTTCGCTACCCCAGGAGAAGGATTCATAAGACATAACTTTGACAGGGCATCAAAAGGGAACCCAGGAGCAGCAGGCCTTGGTGGCCTCTTTCGAGATAATCAAGCCAACACGGGGCTCATATATGTTGACCCGTGTGGGATAACAAGCAACAATGAGGCAAAATTTGCTGCAACAGGACAAGGACTTCGAATAACTGCCATAATTGGATACCAAAACATAGTGGTGGAAGGAAACTCAAGCCTGGTCATAAACACTCTGGAAAAACTGAACAATGGTACCACATGGGATAAGCTAAGCCAAAGTTGGAGGAAAAATCGCCTTATACAAGAGATAGGAGAACTAATCCAAAGGTTTGACTATATAATGGTCTGACATGTAAGACGAGAAGGGAATAAGGCAACAGACTTTCTGGAAAACTGGGGATGCAGCCAACAAAATGGCCCACTGGAAAAATTATGGTCGGTACAACCCATAGATGAGAGGTTTGAAGACCTCACGGAAATACTGGATCAGGATTACAGGAAAAGCTAGGAAAATGGGACTCCAAACAACCAAAACCCCAGTCGGGGTGCATGTCAGAGGATGGCAGGGCCTATGGGTAGCAATGAAGAATAAAGGAAAGGTATGTGCCACCGCCCCCCACATGCTCAAGGCGATGGGTGCGGTGGACCTTCGCCTGAGTACATGAAAGGGTGGTGGGAAAGGTGTCAAGGACAACAGGGACAAGGTGAGAAGCATAACAATTAAGGAAAGACATGTGAGAATGAATTGTATTATGGTTTGTGGAGTAACGAGCTGGAGCAGCAGAGCAGGAAGGTGACGGCACCAATGACATCAACCTTGGAGTAGAAATGGGTATGTATCATGGCTCTGTGCCTCCCTTGTAATGTTGACCTTGTTTGATTCTTGTTGGGGGGAATGGAATGGGAAATGCAGGGGAAATTGGCAAAGGCATTGTGTTGTATTATTCTGGCTTTGCGTCTTAGTTATGAGGCTGTCGAGGACTGATCTAGCTAGTGGTCGTGAGGCCCTTTCTGTGGGTAGCATTGAGACTTTGGGCTTCGCATGGTGCGTACCGAGTGAGGCCGGATGTTGGGGATGGGTAGGTGGAAGCTTGGTGGTAGAAGCTAAGGGTAGCAAAGAGAAATTAACTTGTTAGGCTAGTAGGTGGATCAGTGGATGAAACCTCAGAAAGACCTAGGGAACGGGGAGTAGTATTTGTGAAGAGAAACCTGCTAGGATCCATGGGGTAGGAAGGGTATGACAAGGATAGAGGAATGGCACTATCTCAATGGGCAGATGGGAACGAGATGGCATACCATAGCAGAATACTAGTAGGTTTGATGTTAGGGATACTTACATGGCCTTGGCAGGGGCCTATCAACCTTACAGGGTATGCGAGGCATCAGAGAGGGAGGAGTGAGAAGCTTGAAGGGATATGGAGACCAACCACGTCTCATGACTGGCCCATCGACCACCCTGCCCCCTATTCTGTGCATAATTGGGTTGAGATAAGGAATGGGGAGAATGTCGGCATTGAAAATTCCAAGCAAGACAATAAAATGCTTCAAATCCTGAGGATAACACCTCTTTCTTGTGAACAGGTATCGAAAAGTGTGGAGATGGCTCAGAAAACAAGAGGAAGGGGTAGTTGAAGACAAGGTCGAGAGCCTACAAAGGCTGAAGACCCAAGCACATTAGAACCTCACAGAGGAAGGAAGTCAGTCGAGCATCTGATTAGTGAAGCCGTCATGGCATACCGAGAGGAAACGGACAAAGGAATTTGAAATTTGTTAAAAGAATGGAAGGAAGAAATCAAACAAAGTAGTGAGACAAAGGAGGAGATAGAGAATTGGAGGAAATTAGTCCTAGAACCTAGGAATACCATAGGAAGGATAACCTAATTCAAGTAGACTTTATACCTATATTGGCTTATGAAAAGCCTATTGGGGAAGGCCATGGAATAGATCTCGATGGGGATGGTTCTCTCTCTCCAAGACATGCCAAACTACAAACAGGATTTGCAGTGAATCCAGTTCCAACTCCACAAACAAGGCATCCAACTAGACAGAATTCAAAGGCACATCCCATGCATCATTGAATTGACTGAGATGCCTAGAGAAACTATCAAGGATCCAACACTGGTGGAATCAACATCGGAAGAGAAGCAAGGATAGTCAGTTTACCTAGTTTCTTTTTGTTTTTATATGCGGTTATTATTTATTTTACATTATGCATGCTTAGGGATAAATAGACATATAGAGTCTTGTCATGAAACAGAGACATGCTTAGCTTGGTTATAAAGATTTAAACTTTACTATTATTGGATGGCCTATAATGAGTATAGGTGGCCAACAAACTTGGTTTCTCATTGGGCAAGTTGAGGCCACCTAGCCTACCTATGTGGTGTAAATTTTTCGATTATAAATAGAAATTGAAGGGTCCTGTCAAGCTTAACAAAAAAACATAATGTAAGGGAACAACAATAACAATAGTAGGTTTCTATGGGTCACAATAATAACAATATGGGGAATACATGGGCACAACAATAACAATAAGGGGGCTACATTGACAATAACAATGAGGGAATACACCAATATTATAGGGACCTAACATGTTGACATTCAAATAGCTCTTCAAGATGCACATGAAAAGATCGAGTTTCTGCAACATGAATCCCAATTATAGTGAGATGAGCAACAACGGGAGAGGCATCATTTTAAACTAGTTTATTTTCAAAACAATCCTATATTTGAGTTTGAGATAGACTCCCATCAGTTGCTAAAAAGTGATTAGATCAGTGAGATTGAGGTTGATTCAATGCCCAATGCAAGAGCATATTTGTATGCAGATATAGAAATTTAGCCTGCACTTCCCAAGCCTGTCATCAAACCTTAGGAATAAGTTGCCAACAATAGCAATATAATCATTCTTAGATATGATAAGGAGGTGTCCTTTCATAATTCAAATTATTCTAAGCCCATTCAGTTTAAAAGTGTTTGTTTTCTTCAAGGTGGTTCATCTTCACCTATTCCAGATTCTTCTTCTCTTCTACAACAACAGATTATCAAATGCCAACATTGGCCATGTGAAAGATCATTGCTTTGATCTTCACCCATGTCAGCATTGTCATAAAAATACTCATCATTCAAAGAGATGCTTCAGAAACAAGCCTCCTACAAGAACGAAGATTCACCTTAGATGGATTGCTTCTTGGTAATGTGCTTCAATAGCCAAAAAGATATTTCAATCATACCACATAATTGTTTCTCAAGTATTGAATTTTTTTGCAGTTGAGTTTTCTCCATAGTCTTGCAGTTTATTTGACAAGAGCGTAATTGATGGTCACCTACAAGCTTGACAAATATATCAAGTGAGTTGGAGCCACAACCTAAACCTACTGCTTGAGGCTAGAGCTAGAGTCATTCATACCCAGATTTAGAGTTGTAGCCGAAGAATCCCATGAGCTTACCTTTGTTTGGTGGCCTTCCTTAAACCACCATGGTTGAAACCTCAATGGTCTCCCTTTTCCAAGAACTAGGGAGCACTTTCCCTAGCATAAGTCTTCAACTTTTATCCAGATTTGGAATTGCTCCAAGAACTACATCAAGTGTTCCAGGTTGAGAGCTCAATGGTATCCATTTTCCTAAAAATAGGGAGAAATTCCTCTAGCATAATACTTCATCTTCTAGCCAAATTTGGAATTGTTCCAGGAACTACACTAAGTGTTCCAGTGTTGATGGTCATCCTTAAACCACCACCGATTGAGACCATAAGTTATCCCACCTTATACCATCATTTTAGAGCACATTCAGCTAATTGTTTCCATTCATATTATTGCATTTTTGTGTTACAACTCTATTCTTGGTCTCATATATACCCTTTGGAATAGGGGTGGGGAATGTTGGATGCCTATTCTATTAAGGGTTATGGTGTGGAATGTGAACAACCCTTGGAGTCCAAGAGACCTCTTAGAATATGAAAACCAAGAGTAAGAAAATGATGTATTAATATGTATATCTTATTAATATAATGCAATCTCATGAGTTATCTTAATTTTCTTATCCATTTATGTGTGAGTTTAACATGGCATCACCTTGTAAAAGGATATCTTGGTCCACCACAATGTAGTTGAAATGGTTTCTATTATTTTAATAAAAAATTCCTTTGTGTGTTTTATGTGTTTTCTTCTTCTCTCTTGGTGTTCAATTTTCTCATATCTTGGCCCTCAAGATCCAGATTGAAAATTTGGCATTGATAAATTCTCAAAATGCCATGAAATAAAAGAGTTTGTCATATGTGTGATCCTAGGAAGATTGAAGGTGAAAAACATTTTCTTTTAGATTGTCCATCTCATATTCACATTCAATCTAATTTTAAAAATATTTGTCACACTACTGTTGAGGCCTCGGAAATCGTTGCCACAACATCGGGGATAATCACCCGGTCCGGACCTTAGTACAGCTCCTTTTCCGTTTGGAATGGTGGCTCCGACTGGAGATAACGGGACCAGTTTCCCAATACTGAAATAAAAGGGATGGATGGGTGATGAATAAATTGCTTGAATGATAGGCGAATGACTTATTCTATTGACAAAAGTAGGGAAACTAATACTAATCCCGGGAACAACTTATTCATTCAGAATGTAGCGTTAAATAATCTTTATCTATTTATCAAGCATATAGATGACTCTGCGAAATAAATAAAGGATGTTCAATCATTCAAAAATTGCTTCACATGAATAGTCACAATGAAGCGATGCATACAGATTACTACATTCACTGTTCATATCATCGAACATATATACGTCTGAAAGAAGAGCATACGATAAACAACCAATAGTGGAATGCATAAAGAATGCTATGAAAAACACATATATATATATAAACGATAATAGCAAGAGCGATTTCAATAACAATTCATATAACGAAAAAGAATACAGACGCAGATAATAGTACCATGTGAGCTGTAGGTCAATCCGAAATATCAATCGCTATTCAAAATTCCTTCTTCAACACAGAAATGCTTTCAAACAATGACAATAGTGCACACTTGCATAAAAGCCTTCCTCATAAAATTCGGAATAATTGGTGAAGTTTCATAAAAGAATATCCCTGAAGTACAATAGTGCAGCTTCAGGGTTTAAGTCATATACAAAACTTTTACGACCCTTTCTAAATGCATGAAAGGGTCTTTAAATACTACTAAACTAAAAATACCTATGAAACAAAATCCTACTAAATTGGTATCAGTAAATCTGGTCTACTTCTGAGGGGCGATCTGGCAGTTGGTGAAATGAGTCATGCCTCAGGTTGCTTGCCCTTAAACCTTAGTTGACTTATCGCGAGCATCGGTTCTACTTCTGGCGGTTTGTTGAGGCATGAACTGAATTGGGCGGCGAAGGTGGCATCCTGGATGTCAGGTATCATATAACCGACAGCATCGGTTAGGCACTTCAAGACGGCTCTTTGGCTGTATGGTTTGATTAAAAAGAACCAATATGCATCCCATGTCAGACTGTTGACTCCAGCGATCAATCTTGCGCTTTTCTCCAAGTCCGGATAGCATGAATGCTCCAATATATTTGTTGTTGTTAATTGACCTGGAGTGCATTGGGAAATTGTGTTAGATAAATACAATGTATTATTTACTAATTCAATTAAATTTCCATTGAGTGTCCTGCATCTGGAAGTCGCTCTTTCGGCTTTCATCAGTTGTGATTGCCACTCTGTGAACAATATTTCTTTGTGCGATTCTAGAATTCTTGGTAGATTAGCTGCCCGACCTACGCCGGAATCCTGCCATTCTATAAATTCTGTCAGTGTTTCTTCTGCCTGATCCAAGTCGGCCCTCGCTTTTTCTACCTTTTCACTTATAGACACTAACAATTCGCACAATGGTTCTGCTCGTATGAGATGTTGACATAACAGCTTAACCTGATTAATCAATCCTTTATTTAGCTGGAGTGCTTCTGCTTTAAATTCATCTATCTTAGGGAGATTTTTCATTTGCTCAATTTGAGTGGTCAATTGAGAGATTTGTTCGTCTTTTACTTTTATTGCTCCCTCAGTCGATATTCTTAACTGCTCCAGTGCCACTGATAGCTCCTTCTGCCTTTGCACCGCACCTTCATCTATCCTCTGTTTTTGCTCTTGTAATTGCTTCACTAGCTGGTTATTGTTCTGCTGCTGTGCTAGCAATTCTTTTTCGGCCTGCTTTGCCCTCTGCTGGACTTCTGATAATCTTGCCTGAAGAGATATCCTGATATTTTGATCTTTTGCTCACCTCCGTTGCTTTATCAATAGTCGCCGCCAAATATGCTCCAGCAAACTGTGATAGCCTGGTTAAGTCATTGGAGGGGTTGAATTTCTCTTTCCATACAACATTGCCCGTTACTGTTGAGTTAGGGAGTGGGGAAGATTGATCAGTTCTTCTCCTTTTCCTCTATCGCTTTACGACGACTTTATGCTTGGGGCTGTAAAATATATCTAAAGGGGGGATTTCTTCAATTTGCTAAACGATCTCCCCCGTCGGATCTTTAGGAATTATCTCTAATCCTTTTGTTTTGGGTATGCCGCTGGTTTCACCTGAAACCGGTTTCGATGTCGCTTCCTGTGTATCGCCTTCCTTTGCAACCTCACCATCTTTTGAGCACTCTAAGTTATTGATGATTGTACTGAATTGGTTCCATTGTTGGAGCAAATTTGGATCAACTAATGGATCTTGGTTACCTTTAGAGCTGCTCTCCTCTTGGGTCTTTGTTTGGGTTACTTTTTGTTGGTGTGCATTTTCCTGAGTTGGCTCCTGCCTTTGGCTATGCGTCTCCTCCTGTTGTGTTGATGTAGTAGGAGGTGGTGTATTATGTCGTTGTTCAGACTCGCTTGACCTGGTGGCTGTCGGTACAGTTGCTAACAGGTCTAGAGGCAGAGTTTGCAACCTCTGTTCTCTGATTCTGTTAAACTCAACTAGCCCTTAATCGTTATAAACGTTTCGGGCAAGCGACTTGACTTGATACAATGATTCGGATGATACAAACAAGTCCTCGAATTTGTCTTCTTTGTGCTCGACCTTGGCCAATTTGTCCTGGTTGAGCGCATTGTAAGCAATTTTTCTTGGATCGTACTGCCTCCTTGGCAGGGTAGCCAGGGTGATAAAATTCATTTTCCCGGCTTCCTTCTCTGCATGCTTGATGTCATGCAGTGTATACATTCCAATTCGCAGTGGAAAAGAAGGCCAAACATGTTTTTTAGCCCTTTTTAGGGTTTGGGTAACCCCTTCAGCGCTGATTAGATAGGCTACCTCCCTGGAAAGTAACTTATCAGGGATGTAGAGTGGTAACACATGTGGTTTAGCCTGGCTGCCAAAAACTCTGATATAAGTGAATTTCTCCTCCCCAAACCAACTCACTACTGCAGTCAAATCTACGGCTGCTTGCTCGGACATTTTAGGGGCAGGCTTATTAAAAATTAAATAATGAATTGGTAACATAAAACCGTTACAGATTTGGTACATGTGATGCTTATAACTAGTCTTTCAAAGTTTTCGATGATATATGTGAATGGGTGTGGGGTCTTGCGACGTCCACCTCCATCCCAGTACAGGAAATTCAGAATTAAAACACAACACATCAATAATATATGCACTATAGTAAAATGCCGGAATAACCCTTTCTATGACACGATAGTCAGACCTGAAGTCAAGAATGGCTTTGGCTAACTTGTCGGACAATATATCCGCCCAGTCCATGATTTCCCCACTGCATGCTACCTCTATTAGGGGAACCATTTCTATCGTGATATTTGCAGAGTCATGCATTCCCCATAGCCTACACATCAAAACTCCAGCATAACAGTAAGGTGAACACAGGGAGTCAACTGAGTACTTACCCGAGGTCTCGTGCTTGTGTTTTGCTGGATTACGTCTCCAGTCTCGAATAGGTTCAGATTCGGTCTCGTTTTCTTCTCACAACTTCTCCAAAAACACAGCATTATACTCATTCTCTTCTGGTGGCAGGTGATATATTAGCCATAGGTCTTCGGCTCGAAACGAGCCGAAAACCTTCCCATCCGTAGGTTCAAACAGTCTATCAACAATTGGGAGCTCTTGGAGTGCCCACCTTACCACATCTGTGTAAGGAAGAACCTGCTCCCAGGCTGCTATTCTGTGTAGGAAGGAATCAGCCAAGTCTTTTAGATTGGCATCGGACTTGCTGGTATTGTCGCATAAAATCTCGACTTCGGTCACCATTGGCCCTTCGGCCTCAATGAAATTATAGATCCCCTGCCAAGTGGTCTTGGGGAGTCCTAGGCATGTTGTATCTGATATTAGTCCTTTGTTCTTCCCGGTTGGATCAGCGAGAGTTAGCCCTGCGGCTGGCGGAGCAGTAGGCATTGTAGTCTTCTTGGATTTCTTTCCCATTCCTCTTTCTTCTGTTTCCGTGAAAGAATTCTGCGCAGAGTAAAAGATAAGAGAAACACATGCAACAATATCATCAATCAAACAGAATGAAGTACATATATATCTTGGCGCATTCACAGTAATTAATCGACTTAAGGTGGCCTTAGGAGAAAATACGTGGATGGCCTCAAGCTTGTTTTCTTATTAAATGATCATTACGGCCTGTCAGTCTTATTAATTACAATTGCTTCGATCAATGGATAAATGATTTATTTGAGGCATGTTGAGGGCTATTTGGCAGTTTGAACACGGATGAGCGGCTTTTCCAAAGGATATCGCCTTAATTATGAATAAATCAAATCAAACTGCCTTTATGACTGTTACCTTGAGAAATGTGTGATTTACCTTTTGCGAAATCGGGCATCGGGGAAATGTTTGAATTATTGCATTGATTTTGCTTGGAATCCCCGATCGCCGATATCCGATATCGCATCGCATCGGGTATCACTGGTAGTACCGCTTAGGATGAGGGCATGGTGAATCACCGATTGCCGATAGCGATATCACATCGCATCAGATGAGGGGAAGCTTAGTTGCGCTTTAGATGTTCTCGCCGATTTCCGATTGCCGATTCCGCATCGCATGGTAGCAAAGATCATTACTTGTGTCATTTTATGCTTTGCCGATATCTGATAGCGATTTCGCATCGGCGAAAACCAATATGTCCCTTACATTATATTTTCTTTGTCATTGCAATATGTGATCTTGCGATTGCTTTATCGCAATGACAAAAGTAAATCATTTTATATCGGGGTTTTTTGAATGGTTTTATTAAAAAGCCTCTTTACGAAATAGAACCTTAAATTGATACCAATTTAAAAACAAAAATTAAAAAGGGACCCATTTAACATTATAATTTTTTGGAATTTTAGTGATATGAAATGGGGGGTTGTTGTAGGGCACAACAATTGGCGATTCGCTGGGAGAAGCAGTTATCTCTGAATAGTATAGAAATTACTTAAACTTTTTCATAATAGAAATTTTATTCAAAAGGGAAATTTCTAATATAACTAGATATCGTTTCATTTTAAGGAAACAAAAACTTTCTTTGCTAATTTCCTGCCTTGGTGAAAATAGATACATTCCAGATTTTCAAATTGGCACTTATTGGTTGATATTGATAAAATAGAAGACTATTCCAATCCAACTATTAAAATTAACTCATTTGTCATAGGTAGAGCCTCTGTTGCCAGCAAACGTCCATAGTCTCGGCAGGGATACCTTTTAACCATATCATTGTCTATTGTCCTGTTCACTTGAGAGCATGATTAACAGAATGAATTCAAAATCATGTTTTTTCACATTTGTTTTGATTTTCCTTTTCTGTTCTTTTGTAAGATAAAAAGTCATTTCCCTGGTGTGGTGGCCAGTTGATTGAAAATGCCATTCAATGGTAGTAATCTGACTGAACAAGCTGGCTCGTGATGAGACCCCTTGTCTTACAATTGAAGCCATTACCCTATTTTAGTATGCAGTATTGGTAATGTCGGCCAAACTATTTTCCTATGATCATGGTAAGCAGGTTTGTGATAAGACCTCTCAACTTTTATATCTAGCATTCTTGGAATTGCATCCTGAATAATCATGAACTTAAGTAAAATGGGATAGACAATTTTTCTCCTTAAGGTAGGATGGATGACAAGGTAAAAGTTTGAGATGTTGAATTTGGAGTAGTTTCTATTTTAATATAGATAACCTTTTTATAACCAATTTTTGAAAAATCTAAAAAGATTTACAAGATTTATACTTCAAGAGGAGTTTACTAGGATCGTATTGTAATCTTAGAACGTAATTATAACTAATTTCCTAGAAATTATTCCTTTTGTTTAATACTTCTAATTATTTTAAAAGTAAATATCGCATTGCTTGTTTCTGAGAAACTCTTCAAATACAACAAATGTCAAATAGAAAATGCCTTACAGTCTTATTTTCTAGTTTTGCTACAAACTATAAAAATGCTATCTAAAAGGAGAAGGGGTTACCTCCTCAGTTGAAAATTTTCTTTAAGATTAGGCCATTAACAGGGAGAGAATCTCTCAACCCTGATAAATCTTGTAACATAAAGGTCGAATGGCCTATCTTTTCACAGATCTGAAACAGTCCAAGCCACATTTTCTGGAATTTGGTGTGTTTGCCTTTATCTTCATGTGCTTTGTCCCATTTTAGGACTAAATCTCCAACTTGGAATTGCTTAGAACCAGACGAGATTGAATCAAATGATGTTTTGATGATCTGCTGATGCTTCGCATGGGTAATTTTGGCTTTTTCTCTTTCTTCTTCTAATTTCAATATTTGGTCATGCCTAAGTTGTAAAGAAGAAGAAGGAGTTTCTTTAATAAATTGAACTAGAGCTAGGGAAGGAAGAATCAGATTTGTTGGTAGTACAACTTCTTTTCCATAGACGAGTTTAAATGGGGAAGAACCTATAGAAACTTTTTGCGTTATCCTGTCAGCCCTTAGTGCAAATATTAAAGATTTGTGCCAAGTCTTGTGATTCTGTTCGATAGTTCGCTTGATAATTTTAATAAGGTTTTTGTTTATAGATTCTGCCAAACCGTTACCTTGAGGATAATAGTTAGCTAAATATTTGAGTTTGAAACCTCTTTTGATTGCGAAATCAAACATAGCATTTCCTGAAAAATATGATGCATTATCAAAAACAAGAGCGTTCGGGACACCAAACCCGGTAATGATGAATTGATCTATGAATTCAATAATGGCTTCAGAGTTTTTTGTCTTTAGCGGAATTGCTTCAACCCACTTGGTGAAGTAATCAGTAGCAGTAAGGATATACTTGTGCTGTTTGGAAGAATTAGGATTAATTTCTCCGATAATGTCCAATCCCCATTGCTCAAATGGTTGTTCAATGTTGACCGGTTGCAGGGGAAAGGCTGATTTCTTTAGTCTTCCACTTGAAGTCTGACAACTTGGGCATTTCCTTACATATTCATGAGCGTCTCTAAACAAAGTGGGCCAGTAATATCCGGCATGGATGACTTTGTGAGCTGTTGTATCAGCCCCGAAGTGGCCTCCTGCTGGTCCGTCGTGTAATTCCTGCAAGACTTTTTGTTCTTCCTGTTTCTCAAGGCATATTAGTAAAATGGAATCATAATTTTGTCTAAACAAAACATCATCAATAATTGTAAAATTATTTGCTTTCAATCTTATGGCCCTTTTGCTTTTGTAGGACAAGGTAGGAGGTGCATATCCATTTTTTAGGTAAAATATTAGATTAGCGTACTGTGATTCAGAATCGGTGGCACTTACCTGATTGATGATTTCAGGTTGATCAGTATCGCTTGATCCTGGAATGTCGGATGCGCCTGCCAATAACCTGCAAAAACCTTGACCTCTAACAATCTTTGCTGGCTTTATTTCTATGTCGTATTCTTGAAGCGATATTACCCAATTTGCCGTTGTTTCTCCTAGTTCTCTCTGGATTAACAGTTGTCTAACTGAGGAGAAAGGAACTATAACCTTTGTATGAGCTTTCAGCAGGAATGGTCTGTAATGTTTAACCGCTTTATACAGAGCAAAGGCTTGTTTTTCTACTTCAGAATAGTTCAATTCTGCACCTTGAAGATTTGAGCTATAGAATGAAATCGGTGCTTCCAAATTGTGATCATTGATCTGCGTAAGTACTGCGGTGTAAGAAGAATCGGATGCGATGGTGTACAATGTAAAATGATTAGAAAAATCTGGGGTATCTAGAGCTGGGGCATCGATTATTGATTTCTTGATTAGTTCAAATGCTTCCTTCTCTGGTACTCGCCATTTGAAGACTGAATTTTTCTTAATCATATTTTGGAGTGGTAAAATAATTTGAGAAAAATTTGGAATGAATCTTTTTACAAAATTAATTTGGCCTAAGAATGACTGCATGGATTTTTTATTATGAGGAAAAGGGATTTCAGAAATTTCACTAATCCTGTCTGGGTCGATATAGATGCCATCTTTAGATACAATAAAGCCTAGGAGCTTACCTTGATCAAGAGCGAAAAAAGATTTTTTAGGGTTCAGAGAAATACCGTATTTCTTACAGCGTTGGAAGATTTGGTTCAAATCTTGCAAGTGATTGGATCTTTCTCTTGAAAATACAGTAATGTCATCTAAATAGACAACTATTGTTCTATTAATTAACCCTTTGAAAGCGATATCCATCGCCCTCTGGAAAGTGGCTCCTACATTAATGAGTCCGAAGGGCATCTTCTGATAAGCATATGTTCCCCATTTTGTTCTAAAGGTGGTCTTGAGTTGGTCATCGGGGTGAACCAGAATTTGATTATACCCTAAAAATCCATCCAAGAAAGACATTAATTCTGAACCGGCCACTAATTGGAGTATCTGCCCATAGTGGGTAATGGGAAATTATCTTTTAGACTTTCCTTATTTAAATTCCTGAAATCAATACAAATTCTTATGTCGCCATTCTTTTTTCTGACTAGTACTATATTGGAGACCCAATTCGAGTGTCGTACGGGAAAAATAATCTTAGCTTTTAAGAGTTTGTTGAGTTCAGATTTTATCTGACTCTCTAAGTTTGGGTGTATTTTTCTCAATTTTTGTTGAATTGGTTTCTGGTCGGGAAGCATTGGGATAGTGTGCTGAATGATAGATGTGTCATAAGTTTTTAGATCATCATATCTCCAAGCAAACACATGTTTATTTTTCTGTAACAGACTAATAAATGCTTCCTTTTCCTCTATAGAAAGTCCCAATCCTAAGTTAATATTTTGAGGGTTTTGTTTGGTGCCAAGATTTATTAATTTAAACCTTAAGGTAGAGCTCTGAAGTTTTGTATTAGATACAGGTTTGAACCTGTCTTTAATATCGTAAAGGTATTCGAGCTTTACTACAAGCTTAGGGATTGAATTTTCTTCATGTTTACCTTGCATTTGAGTATCATGCTCATCTTCCTCAATGATTTGATTGTCATAGGATTTTTCAGAGGTCAGAAATTGTAAGATGTCTTCATCATGGTTAAACACTCTCCAATTGGTTACATTAGCTGGAATGGATGGCCTAAAAAGTAATTCTATTGAAAACCTATCGGGACTAAAGTCCTCTGAAGGGAGCAGCTTGGAAGCGACATTGGCCAGCAAATCAGCTGCAGAGTTCTGTGCCCTGGGTATGGAAGATATATTGAATGCTTGGAAATGGGAGGTAAGTTCTTGCACCAGCGATTGATAATGTCTAAGATGGTTCGAAAGACAATGAATTGTATTCCTTAC
>APFE030373658.1:102472-119380 GCA_000404065.3 Pinus taeda
CTTTGTGCGATTCTAGAATTCTTGGTAGATTGGTTGCCCGACCTACATTTGAATCCTGCCATTCTATAAAGTCTGTCAATGTTTCTTCTGCCTGATCCAAGTTGGCCCTTGCTTTTTCTACCTTTTCGCTTATAGACGCTGACAATTCGCACAATGGTTCTGCTCGTATGAGATGTTGACATAACAGCTTAACTTGATTAATCAATCCTTTATTTAGCTGGAGCGCTTCTGCTTTAAATTCATCTATCTTAGGGAGATTTTTCATTTGCTCAATTTGAGTGGTCAATTGAGCGATTTGTTCGTCTTTTGCTTTTATTGCCCCCTCAGTCGATATTCTTAACTGCTCCAGTGCCTCTGCTAGCTCCTTCTGCCTTTGCACCGCACCTTCATCTATCCTCTGTTTTTGTTCTTGTAATTGCTGGACTAGCTGGTTATTGTTCTGCTGCTGTGCTAGCAATTCTTTTTCGGCCTGCTCTGCCCTTTGCTGGACTTCTAATAATCTCGCCTGTAGAGAAGAGATATCCTGATCCTTTGCTTTTAACAAATTGCTCACCTCCGTTGCTTTATCAATAGTCGCTGCCGAATATGCTCCGGCGAACTGCGATAGTCTGGTAAAGTCATCGGAGGGGTTGAATTTCTCTTTCCATACAACATTGCCCTTTACTGCTGATTCAGGGAGTGGGGAAGATTAATCAGTTCTTCTCCTTTTCCTCTGTCGCTTTACGACGGCTTTATGCTTGGGGCTGTAAAATATATCTAAAGGGGGGATTTCTTCAATTTGCAAAACGATCTCCCCCGTCGGATCTTTAGGAATTATCTCTGATCTTTTTGTTTTGGGTATGCCGCTAGTTTCACCTTAAACCGGTTTCGATGTCGCTTCCTGTGTATCACCTTCCTTTGAACCCTTGTCATTTTTTGAGCACTCTAAGTTATTAATGATTGTACTGAATTGATTCCATTGTTGGAGCAAATTCGGGTCAACTAATGGATCTTGGTTACCTTTAGACATTTTAGGGGCAGGCTTATTAAAAATTAAATAATGAATTGGTAACATAAAACCGTTGCAGATTTGGTACATGTGGTGCTTATAACTAGTCTTCCAAATTTTTTGATGATATATGTGAATGGGTGTGGGGTCTTGCGACGTCCACCTCCATCCCAGTACAGGAAATTCAGAATTAAAACACAACACATCCATAATATATGCACTATAGTAAAATGGTGGAATAGCCCTTTCTGTGACCCGATAGTCAGACCTGAAGTCAAGAATGGCTTTGGCTAACTTGTCGGACAATATATCCGCCCAGTCCATGATTTCCCCACCGCATGCTGCTTCAATTAGGGGAACCATTTCTATGGTGATATTGGCAGAGTCATGCATTCCCCATAGCCTACACATCAAAACTCCAGCATAACAGTAAGGTGAACACAGGGAGTCAACTGAGTACTTACCCGAGGTCTCGTGCTTGTGTTTTGCTGGATTATGTCTCCAGTCTCGGATAGGCTCAGATTCGGTCTCGTTTTCTTCTCGAAACTTCTCCAAAAATGCAGCATTATACTTTTTTCCTTCTCGTGGCAGGTGATACATTAGCCGTAGGTCTTCGGCTCGAAACGAGTCGAAAACCGTCCCATCCGTAGATTCAAACAGTTTATCAATAATTTGGAGTTCTTGGAGTGCCCACCTTACTACATCTGTGTAAGGAAGAACCTGCTCCCGGGCTGCTATTCTGTGTAGGAAAGAATCAGCCAAGTCTTTTTCATCGGACTTGCTGGTATTGTCGCATAAAATCTCCACTTCGGTCACCATTGGCCCTTCAGCCTCAATCAAATTATAGATCCCCTGCCAAGTGGTCTTGGGGAGTCCTAAGCATGTTGTGTTTGATATTAGTCCTTTGTTCTTCCCAGTTGGATCAGCGACAGTTAGCCCTGCGGCTGGCGGAGCAGTAGGCATTGTAGTCTTCTTGGATTTCTTTCCCATTTCTCTTTCTTCTGTTTCCGTGAAAGAATTCTGCGCAGAGTGAAAGATAAGCGCAACACATGCAACAATATCATCAATCAAACAGAATGAAGTACATATATATCTTGGCGCATTCACAGTAATTAATCGACTTAAGGTGGCCTTAGGAGCAAATACGTGGATGGCCTCAAGCCTATTTTTCTTATTAAATGATCATTACGGCCTGTCAGTCTTATTAATTACAATTGCTTCGATTAATGGATAAATGACTTATTTGAAGCATGTTGAGGACTATTTGGTGGTTTAAACACGGATGAGCAGCTTTTCCAAAGGATATGGCCTTAATTGCGAATAAATCAAATCAAACTGCCTTTATGACTGTTACCTTGAGAAATGTGCGTTTTACCTTTTGCGAAATCGGGCATCGGGGAAATGTTTGAATTATTGCATGGATTTTTCTTGGAATCCCCGATCGCTGATATCCGATATCGCATCGCATCGGGTATCGCTGGTAGTACCGCTTAGGATGAGGGCATGGTGAATCACCGATTGCCGATAGCGATATCGCATCGCATCAGACGAGGAGAAGCTTAGGTGCACTTATGATGTTATCACCGATTGCCGATTTCGCATCGCATGGTAGCAAAGATCATTACTTGTGTCATTTTATGCTTTGCCGATATCCGATAGCGATTTCGCATCGGCGAAAATCAATATGTCCCTTACATTATATTTTCTTTGTCATTGCGATATGCGATCTTGCGATCGCTTTATCGCGATGACGAAAGTAAATCGTTTTGTATTAGGGTTTTTTGAATGGTTTTATTAAAAAGCCTCTTTGCGAAATAGAACCTTAAATTGATACCAATTTAAAACAAAAATTAAAAAAGGGACCCATTTCACATTATATTTTTGGAATTTTAATGATATGAAATGGGGGGTTGTTGTAGGGCACAACAATTGGCGATTCGCTGGGAGAAGCAGTTATCTCTGTATAGTATAGAAATACTTAAACTTTTTTATAATAGAAATTTTATTCAAAAGGGAAATTTCTAATATAGCTAGATATCGTTGCATTTTAAGGAAACAAAACTTTCTTCGCTAATTTCCTCCCTTGGTGAAAATAGATACATTCTAGATTTTCAAATTGGCATTTATTGGTTGATATTGATAAAATAGGAGACTATTCCAATCCAACTATTAAAATTAATTCATTTGTCATAGGTAGAGCCTCTGCTTCCAGCAAACGTCCATAGTCTCGGCAGGGATACCTTTTAACCATATCATTGTCTACTGTCCTGTTCACTTGAAAGCATGATTAACAGAATGAATTCAAAATTATGTTTTTTCACATTTGTTTTGATTTTCTTTTTCTATTCTTTTATAAGATAAAAATTCATTGCCCTGGTGTGGTGGCCAGTTGATTGACAATGCCATTCACTGTTAGTAATCTAACCGAACAAGTTGGCTCGTGATGAGACCCCTTGTCTTACAATTGAAGCCATTACCCTGTTTTGGTATGCAGTATTGGTAATGTCAGCCAAACTATTTTCCTATGATCATGGTAAGCAGGCTTGTGATAAGACCTCTCAACTTTTATATCTAGTATTCTTGGAATTGCATCCTGAATAATCATGAACTTAAGTAAAATGGGATAGACAATTTTCCTCCTTAAGGTAGGATGGATGACAAGGTAAGAGTTTGAGATGTTGAATTTGAACTAGTTTCTATTTTAATATTGATAACCTTTTTATAACCAATTTTGAAAAATCTAAAAAGATTTACAAGATTTATACTTTAAGAGGAGTTCACTAGGATCGTATTGTAACCTTAGAATGCAATTATAACTAATTTCCTGGAAATTATTCCTTTTGTTTAATACTTCTAATTATTTTTAAAAGTAAATATCTCATTGCTTATTTCTGAGAAACTCTTCAAATACAGCAAATGTCAAATAGAAAATGCCTTACAGTTTTATTTTCTAGTTTTGCTACAAACTATAAAAATGCTATCTAAGAGGAGAAGGGGTTACCTCCTCAGTTGAAAAAATTCTTTAAGACTAGGCCATTAACAGGGAGAGAATCTCTTAACCCTGATAAATCTTGTAACATAAAGGTCGAATGGCCTATCTTTTCGCAGATCTGAAACGGTCCAAGCCACATTTTCTGGAATTTGGTGTGTTTGCCTTTATCTTCATGGGCTTTGTCCCATTTCAGGACTAAATATCCAACTTGGAATTGCTTAGAACCAGACGAGATTGAATCAAATGATGTTTTGATGATCTGCTAATGTTTCGCATGGGTAATTTTGGCTTTTTCTCTTTCTTCTTCTAATTTCAAGATTTGGTCATGCCTAAGTTGTAAAGAAGAAGAAGGAGTTTCTTCAATAAATTGAACTAGATCTAGAGAAGGAAGAATCAGATTTGTTGGCAGTACAGCTTCTTTTCCATAGACAAGTTTAAATGGGGAAGAACCTATAGAAGCTGTTTGAGTTATCTTGTCAGCCCATAGTGCAAATATTAAAGATTTGTGCCAAGTCTTGTGATTCTGTTCGATAGTTCGCTTGATAATTTTAATAAGGTTTTTGTTTGTAGATTCTGCTAAACCATTACCTTGAGGATAATAGTTAGCTGAATATTTGAGTTTGAAACCTCTTTTGATAGCGAAACCAAACATAGCATTGCCTGAAAAATATGATGCATTATCAAAAACAAGAGCGTTTGGGACACCAAACCTGGTAATGATGAATTGATCTATGAATTCAATAATGGCTTCAGAGTTTGTTGTCTTTAGCGGAATTGCTTCAACCCACTTGGTGAAGTAATCGGTAGCAGTAAGGATATAGTTGTGTTGTTTGGAATAATTAGGAGTAATTTCTCTAATAATGTCCAATCCCCATTGCTCAAATGGTTGTTCAATGTTAACCGGTTGCAGAGGAAGGGCTGATTTCTTTTGTCTTCCACTCGCAGTTTGGCAACTTGGGCATTTCCTTACATGCTCATGAGCATATCTAGACAAAGTGGGCCAGTAATATCCGGCATGGATGACTTTGTGAGCTGTTGTATCAGCTCCGAAGTGGCCTCCAGCTGGTCCTTCGTGCAATTCCTGCAAGACCTTTTGTGCTTCCTGTTTCTCAAGGCATCTTAGTAAAACATAATCATAATTTTGTTTAAACAGAACATCATCAATAATGGTAAAATTCTTTGCTTTCAATCTTATGGCCGTTTTGTTTTTGTAGGACAAGTTGGGAGGTGCATATCCATTTTTTAGGTAAAATATTAAATCAGCATACTGTGATTCAGAATCGGTGGCACTTACCTGATTGATGATTTCAGGTTGATCAGTATCGCTTGATTCTGGGATGTTGGATGCGCCTGCCAATAACCTGCAAAAACCTTGACCTTTAACAATCTTTGCCGGCTTTATTTCTATATCGTATTCCTGAAGCGTTGTTACCCAATTTGCCCTTTTTTCTCCTATTTCTTTCTGGATTAACAGTTGTCTAACTGAGGAGAAAGGGACTATAACCTTTGTATGAGCTTTCAGCAGGAATGGTCTGTAATGTTTAACCGCTTTATACACAGCAAAGGCTTGTTTTTCTACTTCAGAATAGTTCAATTCTGCACCTTGAAGATTTGAGCTATAGAATGAAATTGGTGCTTCCAAATTGTGATCATTGATCTGCGTAAGTACTGCGGCGTAAGAAGACTCAGATGCGATGGTGTACAATGTAAAATCATTAGAAAAAATTGGGGTATTTAGAGCTGGGGCATTGATTATTGATTTCTTGATTAGTTCAAATGCTTCCTTCTCCGGTACTCCCCATTTGAAGACTGAATTTTATTAATTATATTTTGGAGCGGTAAAATAATTTGAGAAAAATCTGGAATGAATCTTTTTACAAAATTAATTTGGCCTAAGAATGACTGCATAGATTTTTTACTATGAGGAAAAGGGATTTCAGAAATTTCACTAATCTTGTCTGGGTCGATATAGATGCCATCTTTAGATACAATAAAGCCTAGGAGCTTACCTTGATCAAGGGCGAAAAAAGACTTCTTAGGGTTCAGAGAAATACCGTATTTCTTACAGCGTTGGAAGATTTGGTTCAAATCTTGCAAGTGATTAGATCTTTCTCTTGAAAATACAGTAATGTCGTCTAAATAGACAACTACTGTTCTATTAATTAACCCTTTGAAAGTGATATCCATTGCCCTCTGGAAAGTGGCTCCTGCATTAATGAGTCCGAAGGGCATCTTCTGATAAGCATATGTTCCCCATTTTGTTCTAAAGGTGGTCTTGAGTTGGTCATCGAGGTGAACCAGAATTTGATTATACCCTGAAAATTCGTCCAAGAAAGACATTAATTCTAAACCGGCCACTGATTGGAGTATCTGCTCCATAGTGGGTAATGGGAAATTATCTTTTAGACTTGCCTTATTTAAATTCCTGAAATCAATACAAATTATTATGTCGCCATTCTTTTTTCTGACTGGTACCATATTGGAGACCCAATTCGAGTGTCGTACGGGAAAAATAATCTTAGCTTTTAGGAGTTTGTTGAGTTCAGATTTTATCTGACTC
The DNA here is from genome assembly GCA_000404065.3 of Pinus taeda. Taxonomy (NCBI): domain Eukaryota; kingdom Viridiplantae; phylum Streptophyta; class Pinopsida; order Pinales; family Pinaceae; genus Pinus; species Pinus taeda. The sequence goes on from APFE030373658.1 coordinate 109,013, forward strand.
TCTAAGTTTGGGTGTATTTTTCTCAATTTCTGTTGAATTGGTCTCTGCTCGGGAAGCATTGGAATAGTGTGCTGAATGATAGATGTGTCATAAGTTTTTAGATCATCATATTTCCAAGAAAACACATGTTTATTTTTTCGTAACAGACTAATAAATGCTTCCTTTTCCTCTATAGAAAGTCCCATCCTAAGTTAATATTTGGAGGGTTTTGTTGAGTGCCAAGGTTTATTAATTCAAACCTTAAGGTAGAGCTCTGAAGTTTTGTATTAGATACAGGTTTGAACCTGTCTTTAATATCATAAAGGTCTTCAAGCTTTACTACGCACTTAGGGATCGAATTTTCTTCATGTTTACCTTGCGTTTGAGTATCATGCTCATCTTCCTCAATAATTTGATTGTCATAGGACTTTTCCGAGGTCAGAAATTGTAAGATGTCTTCATCATGGTTAAACACTCTCCAATTGGTTACATTATCTGGAATGGATGGCCTAAAAAGTAATTCTATTGAAAACCTATCGGGACTAAAGTCCTCTGAAGGGAGCAGCTTGGAAGCGACATTGGCCAGCAAATCGGTTGCGGAGTTCTGTGCCCTGGGAATGGAAGATATATTGAATGCTTGGAAATGGGAGGTAAGTTCTTGCACCAGCGATTGATAATGTTTAAGATGGTTCGAAAGACAGTGAATTGTGTTCCTTACCTGCTTAACAATTATTTCGGAGTCGCCAAAAACCTTTAAGTATTGAACTTTGAGGCTGATTGCTTTGTATAGTCCTTGGACAAGCGCTTCATACTCGGCTGTGTTATTAGTGCATTCAAATTCTAATCTACAAGACAGCATTGTTTTTTCTCCTTGTGGGCTGACCAGAATGCATCCTGCTCCTGATCCTTCGCTGGACTTAGATCCATCAAAATATAAAGACCAAAATAATGAATTATCTACAGTTTTTGTTACAACATTCTCAGTAACATTAATGCATTTAGACCTGTCGGTCTGTGAAAATTTTTCAATTTGTGATGCGAAATTATCAACTAAGAAAGGGGATTGTTGGGCAACATAATTGCCGAAAAATGACTCTGAAGAATATTTTCCTAGGATATTATTATTGAACGCGACTGGCTGGTTTTCTTGTTCAAATTCTGTAAGAGTATGGATCATATGCTTCTCTCGATCAATCCTTATTTGGTTGGGCTTGCCCTTATAGGGGAGCCACATGTGTGACCAATCGGTGGAGATGTACCCATGGAGTTTTTCAGACCAATCCCTGCTTAAAATTAATCCATAAAATTCAGGTATATCGGCGATTAGAATATTGATCCTTTGGACAATTCTTGGATCTGCCGATAACCTGATTGTTACAGAGTTTATTTCTCCAAGGACTTGAACTTTAGTTCTATCTAACTGCACGATGTGAATAGAAGACTTCAGGGGTTCTATATTCAGTTTGGAACAAACTGAAGCAGGCATTATGTTAGAAGATGCTCCAGAATCAATTAAGCAGTTGTGCAGATTTCAATTATAAATTTCATAAGTCAGGAGGAAAGGAGGGGTATGGGAGTTTGATCTATCTCCGATCAGAATTGTGTCAGTTGCCTCAACTCTACCAGCAGGGGGTTGTCCTGAGTCACTTGCAGCTTTAGTGGTGGGAAGAGGGGAAGAAGGGACAGCGTTAAATTCTTTTAGTAGTAATTTATGCTGATGTTTTAATTTACTAAGTTCAAACATAGTAATGTTTGCCTTAGTTTTCTTCATGTCATCGACAATGTTGTAATCCATCGAATCAGAAATTACTAAAGTCTTAGATGGTGAAGGTGTAGTAGAAGATGATGGCTGATTGTTAGTTACTGTTGCAGCTGGTTTCCTAACGGGTACCTTTTCCTTTGCAGTGTTGTTTCCGGCACTCCTTTTCTTAGGATTAGCTTGGACAGTTCCGGGAGCACCTTTACTCCTTGTGGTTACAGGAAAGGCTTCTTGTTCGGCATCAGTATCGGAATTAGGGAGTATAAAGTCCCACATTCCATGACATTCAACTACTTCCTCTTCTTCTCCTTCCGATGGTATAACTGTTTCTTCCTCTTCTTCTTCTTCAGGATCCGAGTCTGCATATGATATAACATTAGGGGGTTTAGATTCGGGTTTCTTGTAATTCCTATATGGTTTCTTCGTTGAGGATTCTGATACTTGTTTTTTGATTTCAACCATTTCGTTCGACATAGTTTTAAGGACTTTTTGAAGGCCCTCCATGTCATATGGATCCTTAATGTTCTTTTTCTTAGAGTCGTTTTTAAAGGACACTTTTTTAGATTTTCTTTCTTCCAAGGCAGTTTTCTTTTCTAAGGCGATTACAATTTTTTCTACTGCAAGTGCTTCCTTCATATTCTCAGCTAATGTGGCCTGTTTAGCCCTATCAACAAATATGGCAATATTTGAAGGCAAAGCAGTGATATACCACTCGCTTCTAACTTGTTCGCTCGGTTTATTATCAGTGGGGATCTTATTCAAGAGTTTGTTAAATCTGGAGTTGAACTCCTTAATAGGTTCTCTTGATTCGATCCTCAAGTTTGAAAGATCATGGACAAGTGTAGCTAAGGATCTGTCATCACCGTATTTGGTGAGAAACTGTTCCTCGAAGATATTCCAACTCGTGATGGATCCAGAGGTTAAGGAAAAATACCAAGACCCTGCAGATCCTTGTAGTGAATAGGGAAACAATCTTACTACCACATCTTCTTCAGTGACTCCCTTTAAATTGACAGACATCATAAAATTATTAATATGTTCTTCTGCAGAAGTTCCAGCATCTGGATTGAATTTGGGTAACCATTTCTCGGAATAATCGGGTAATGGATGTAAAGGTGCAGGCATAGTAACTGCACCAGGACTTCTCCATGGTCTTTAAGCCATTTTAGGATTACCGACGTTCGCTTGTGGTGTTCCAGGTGCTTGAGGTGGAGGAGGAAGTATTGACTGAAAAGATTGTGATCCTTGAGATGAAGTCCCTTGGTGAACAACTATATGAAGTGGTGATGTGGGTGTATGACTTCGCACAAGTGATGATGAAATGGAAGATGATGGAGAAACTGTATCGCTACCAGATCCTTCAGTTGTCTTTTTGATCCTTTTCCTTTCGGGCAAAGGAAATTCAGGTGGCTCAATACCTAGCTTTTCACTTTGGAGTCTGGTAAGATGAGGGGGTAAATGAAATTGTGAAGTGTGACTGCCTTGTGATACTTCAGATCTAGGAGGGGATATCGAGAAGCCTTGAAGTTTCTGGATGATGGATTGGACTTCAGGGGACTCCAGACTTAAGTGTTCTGAAGTATGATGTAATTGAACAATAGTGGTTGATTCCTCTTCATCTCGTCTGGATACTGGAGATTCAGAATGTGAACGAGATATTCGAGGAGAGGTGGAGGGTGAGTTGCTCTTTGAATGGTTTGTAGGTGTTGGCTTACTCGCCATTCATAGTGTAGGCCCTCCTTCTAGCGCCAGAAATGTTGAGGCCTCGGAAATCGTTGCCACAACATCGGGGATAACCACCCGGTCCGGACCTTAGTACACTCCTTTTCCGTTTGGAATGGTGGCTCCGACTGGAGATAACGGGACCAGTTTCCCGATAATGAAATAAAAGGGATGGATGGGTGATGAATAAATTGCTTGAATGATAGGCGAATGAATTATTCTATTGACAAAAGTAGGGAAACTGATACTAATCCCGGAAACAACTTATTCATTCAGAATGTAGCGTTAAATAATATTTATCTATTTATCAGGCATATAGATGACTCTGCGAAATAAATAAAGGATGTTCAATCATTCAAAAATTGCTTCACATGAATAGTCACAATGAAGCGATGCATACAGATTACTACATTCACTGTTCATATCATCGATACATATATACGTCTGAAAGAAGAGCATACGATAAACAACCAATAGTGGAATGCATAAAGAATGCTATGAAAAACACACATATATATATATATAAACGATAATAGCAAGAGCGATTTCAATAACAATTCATATAACGAAAAAGAATACAGATGCAGATAATAGTACCATGTGAGCTGTAGGTCGATCCGAAATATCAATCGCTATTCAAAATTCCTTCTTCAACACAGAAATGCTTTCAAACAATGACAATAGTGCACACTTGCATAAAATCCTTCCTCATCAAATTCGGAATAATTGGTCAAGTTTCATAAAAGAATATCCCTGAAGTACAATAGTGCAGCTTCAGGGTTTAAGTCATATACAAAACTTTTACGACCCTTTCTAAATGCATGAAAGGGTCTTTAAATACTACTAAACTAAAAAGATCTATAAAACAAAATCTTACTAAATTGGTATCAGTAAATCTGGTCTACTTCTCAGGGGCGATCTGGCAGTTGGTGAAATGAGTCATGCCTCAGGATGCTTGCCCTTAAACCTTAGCTGACTTAGCGCGAGCATCGGTTCTACTTCTGGCGGTTTGTTGAGGCGTGAACTGAATTGGGCGGCGAAGGTGGCATCTTGGATGTCAGGTATCATATAATCGACAGTATCGGTTAGGCACTTCAAAACAGCTCTTTGGATGTATGGTTTGATTAAAAAGAACCAATATACATCCCATGTCAGACTGTTGACTCCAGCGATCAATCTTGCGCTTTTCTCCAAGTCCGGATAGCATGAATGCTCCAATATATTTGTTGTTGTTAATTGACCTGGAGTACATTGGGAAATTGTGTTAGATAAATACAATGTATTATTTACTAATTCAATTAAATTTCCACTGATTGTCCTGCATCTGGAAGTCGCTCTTTCTGCTTTCATCAGTTGTGATTGCCACTCTGTGAACAATATTTCTTTGTCTGATTCTAGAATCCTTGGTAGATTGGCTGCCCGGCCTACATCTGAATCCTGCCATTCTATAAAGTCTGTCAATGTTTCTTTTGCCTGATCCAAGTCGGCCCTTGCTTTTTCTACCTTTTCGCTTATAGACGCTGACAATTCGCACAATGGTTCTGCTCATATGAGATGTTGACATAACAGCTTAACCTGATTAATCAATCCTTTATTTAGCTGGAGCGCTTCTGCTTTAAATTCATCTATCTTAGGGAGATTTTTCATTTGCTCAATTTGAGTGGTCAATTGAGCGATTTGTTCGTCTTTTGCTTTTATTGCCCCCTTAGTCGATATTCTTAACTGCTCCAGTGCCTCTGCCAGCTCCTTCTGCCTTTGCACCGCACCTTCATCTATCCTCTGTTTTTGTTCTTGTAATTGTTGGACTAGCTGGTTATTGTTTTGCTACTGTGCTAGCAATTCTTTTTCGGCCTGCTCTGCCCTTTGCTGGACTTCTAATAATCTCGCCTGTAGAGAAGAGATATCCTGATCCTTTTCTTTTAACAAATTTCTCACCTCCGTTGCTTTATCAATAGTCGTTGCCGAATATGCTCCGGCGAACTGCGATAGTCTGGTTAAGTCATCGGAGGGGTTGAATTTCTCTTTCCATACAACATTGCCCTTTATTGCTGATTCAGGGAGTGGGGAAGATTGATCAGTTCTTCTCCTTTTCCTCTGTCGCTTTACGACGGCTTTATGCTTGGGGCTGTAAAATATATCTAAAGGGGGGATTTCTTCAATTTGCAAAACGATCTCCCCCATCGGATCTTTAGGAATTATCTCTGATCTTTTTGTTTTGGGTATGCCGCTGGTTTCACCTGAAACCGGTTTCGATGTCGCTTCCTGTGTATCGCCTTCCTTTGAACCCTCATAATCTTTTGAGCACTCTAAGTTATTAATGATTGTACTGAATTGATTCCATTGTTGGAGCAAATTCGGGTCAACTAATGGATCTTGGTTACCTTTAGAGCTGCTCTCCTCTTGGTTCTTTGTTTGGGTTTCTTTTTGTTGGTGTGCATTTTCCTGAGTTGGCTCCTGCCTTTGGCTATGCGTCTCCTCCTACTGTGTTGATGTAGTAGGAGGTGGTGTATTATGTTGCTGTTCAGACTCGCTTGACCTAGCGGCTGTCGGCACAGTTGCTAACAGGTCTAGAGGCAGAGTTTGCAACCTCTGTTCTCTGATTCTGTTAAACTCAACTAGTCCTTCATCGTTATAAACATTTCGGGGAAGCAACTTGACTTGATATAATGATTCGGCTGATACGAACAAGTCTTCGAATTTATCTTCTTTGTGCTCGACCTTGGCCAATTTGGCCTGGTCGAGCGCATTATAAGCGATTTTTCTTGGATCGTACTGCCTCCTTGGCAGGGTAGCTAGAGTGAGAAAATTCATTTTTCCAGCTTCTTTCTCTGCATGCTTGATGTCATGCAGTGTATACATTCCAATTCTCAGTGGAAAAGAAGGCCAAACATGTTTTTTAGCCCTTTTTAGGGTTTGGGTAACCCCTTCAGCGCTGATTTGATAGGCTACCTCCCTAGCAAGTAACTTATCAGGGATGTAGAGTGGTAACACATGTGGTTTAGTCTGGCTGCCAAAAAATCTGACATAAGTGAATTTCTCCTCCCCAAACCAACTTGCTACTGCAGTCAAATCTACAGCTACTTTCTCGGACATTTTAGGGGCAGGCTTATTAAAAATTAAATAATGAATTGGTAACATAAAACTGTTGCATATTTGGTACATGTGGTGCTTATAACTAGTCTTCCAAAGTTTTCGATGATATATGTGAATGGGTGTGGGGTCTTGCGACGTCCACCTCCATCCCAGTACAGGAAATTCAGAATTAAAACACAACACATCCATAATATATGCACTATAGTAAAATGGTGGAATAGCCCTTTCTGTGACCCGATAGTCAGACCTGAAGTCAAGAATGGCTTTGGCTAACTTGTCGGACAATATATCCGCCCAGTCCATGATTTCCCCACTGCATGCTGCTTCAATTAGGGGAACCATTTCTATGGTGATATTGGCAGAGTCATGCATTCCCCATAGCATACACATCAAAACTCCAGCATAACAGTAAGGTGAACACAGGGAGTCAACTGAGTACTTACCCAAGGTCTCGTGCTTGTGTTTTGCTGGATTATGTCTCTAGTCTCGGATAGGCTCAGATTCGGTCTCATTTTCTTCTCGAAACTTCTCCAAAAACGCAGCATTATACTTGTTTCCTTCTCGTGGCAGGTGATACATTAGCCGTAGGTCTTCGGCTCGAAACGAGTCGAAAACCGTCCCATCCGTAGATTCAAACAGTCTATCAATAATTTGGAGTTCTTGGAGTGCCCACCTTACTACATCTGTGTAGGGAAGAATCTACTCCCGGGCTGCTATTCTGTGTAGGAAAGAATCACCCAAGTCTTTTAGATTGGCATCGGACTTGCTGGTATTGTCGCATAAAATCTCCACTTCGGTCACCATTGGCCCTTCGGCCTCAATCAAATTATAGATCCCCTGCCAAGTGGTCTTGGGGAGTCCTAAGCATGTTGTGTCTAATATTAGTCCTTTGTTCTTCCCAGTTGGATCAGCGACAGTTAGCCCTGCGGCTGGCGGAGCAGTAGGCATTGTAGTCTTCTTGGATTTCTTTCCCATTTCTCTTTCTTCTGTTTCCGTGAAAGAATTCTGCGCAGAGTGAAAGATAAGCGCAACATATGCAACAATATCATCAATCAAACAGAATGAAGTACATATATATCTTGGCGCATTCACAATAATTAATCGACTTAAGGTGGCCTTAGGAGCAAATAAGTGGATGGCCTCAAGCCTGTTTTTCTTATTAAATGATCATTACGGCCTGTCAGTCTTATTAATTACAATTGCTTCGATTAATGGATAAATGATTTATTTGAAGCATGTTGAGGGCTATTTGGTGGTTTGAACACGGATGAGCAGCTTTTCCAAAGGATATGGCCTTAATTGCGAATAAATCAAATCAAACTGCCTTTATGACTGTTACCTTGAGAAATGTGCGTTTTACCTTTTGCGAAATCGGGCATCGGGGAAATGTTTGAATTATTGCATGGATTTTGCTTAGAATCCCCGATCGCCGATATCCGATATCGCATCGCATCGGGTATCGCTGGTAGTACCGCTTAGGATGAGGGCATGGTGAATCACCGATTGCCGATAGCGATATCGCATCGCATTGGACGAGGAGAAGCTTAGGTGCGCTTATGATGTTATCGCCGATTGCTGATTGCCGATTTCGCATCGCATGGTAGCAAAGATCATTACTTGTGTCATTTTATGCTTTGCCGATATCCGATAGCGATTTCGCATCGGCGAAAATTAATATGTCCCTTACATTATATTTTCTTTGTCATTGCGATATGCGATCTTGCGATCGCTTTATCACAATGACGAAAGTAAATCGTTTTGTATCAGGGTTTTTTGAATGATTTTATTAAAAAGCCTCTTTGCGAAATAGAACCTTAAATTGATACCAATTTAAAACAAAAATTAAAAAAGGGACCCATTTCACATTATATTTTTGGAATTTTAATGATATGAAATGGGGGGTTGTTGTAGGGCACAACAACTACCAACCTTATTGACCTTTTAACTCAGTAAAACTATGGTGATATGGGAGCACTTCTCTCACTGTTTTTCAGCATATAAATAAAATTTTAAAGAATTCTAATTAATATATTTCCTTATTAAGTTATCACAGATCATATAGGTCTCAATGGACGTTAATCATCATCATCATCATCATTATTTATTTTTGGAAACAAGGAAACCTTACAAATAATTGTTTTAGGACTTTCTTGTGGTTAGAATCAAGTTACATATTATCATAAAAGATTTAAGCAAAAGTCATAAATATCACAGTGTTGTAGGCTCGTCATTTGAATTACTAACACATATTTTTTATATAAAGGTGGAATAATGGATTTTTACCAAGAAGAAGTTAATGATAAGGTAGATTTGTTAGAAAATTTCCTAACAAAAATTATAGTTAAACTTTGTATGTACTTTTGGAACCTTTGTTCATTAGTTTTAGATTTTTTATATGATTTCTATTGTTTCACATTTGTTATAGGTTGTGGTTTCTCTTTGGGTGTTTCATCTAGATAGTTTATCAAACTTCAAATATCTTGAGATTTGTGGCATTCTAATGGTGCGTGGTAGTTTAGAAATTTATGCAATAGTTGATTTCTTGTTTTAAAACAAATAAAGTGCACCTTTCATATTTAATAACCAACTTAGCTATGTATTCCCTTGGAACATGTAGATATGCATCACAGTCAATACCTTAAGATGTGTGAGAGATGGTTTCTTACCAACCCATACCTCTTGTGGAATCTTATCATCCAATGCTAATAAGGGTGATCTATCCTAACTTGGCACCACTGCGCATGCTCCTTGTTTTTTCTATCAATGTCGTGTTCATAATTTCTGCAACTCCATTCATGTTGAGGTGTTGTTGTAGGGAAATCCCAACACCCCCCATTCTTGACTTATTTACTTCAAATAATGGGGACCCTTTCCATTATTTTTTCGCAAAACCCTTTTATGATTTTCATTTGAGTTAATTGTCTTACAATTATGTCATTTTTCATTTTCGTCGAATTTATATTTTGATTGTTTCATTGAATTCGACTCTTCACTGTCTTTCCATTGATACTTGTTTCACCTCATTTGGTTATCCGGTTTGCAAATGGCACTCTTTTGAAGTTTGATCATTTTGTCCCTTGGATTGAATTTACATACAAAATGTATAATATTTTAACTTTGCAATTAAAATAGTCATTTATTGTAAATATTAACTCTTAATTCATTTTTATTTTTTTATTTTTTTATTTTTCACTAATGGTCCTACAAAATGACCTAGCCAAATTGTAGAACAGTTAAAAAACGCTTTTTCGAGATCTCAATAATTTACTCTGATTTTTTTTAACAAATTTCCAAACCCGAAATCTCAAAATTGTAAAGTGGTTGTAGTTCATTTGTAGAATTTTTAATTCTACGTAGGCCCCACTTCATATCACTTCCTTCCTTCCAAAATCACAAATTAAAAATGTTGTAAAAAAAAAAATGTGATAAAAAATATGATGCGATTAAAAAAAAATACAATGCGATATTGCGATATCACATATCGCAAAAAACTTTGTGCGTTCACTAAAACTTTGTGCGTTCACGGTTTGCAACTTTAATTTTTATGCGACCGCTATTTTTCTTTATCATAAGGATTTGGTTTGTCCTCCTTATGACTCCCGTATTCCCAGGCCTACGTCATGCTCACCTCACTCCACCCTCACCTCATCTCCTTATGACTCCAACTCACCATTTCACTCAACCTCCATTAACACTCCTCCTCATGTAAAATTGGGTTTGTTTTAAGTTTGAATTTATAATGGATTGTTTTGGTTATAATATATAGTATTATATTTTAATTATGATGTTATTATATTATAATTATAATCTAATCT
>APFE030373658.1:120269-174342 GCA_000404065.3 Pinus taeda
AATTAATTAAGATTAATAACATATTTGCAATTAATTAATATTAACTAATTAATGATTGTAATTTAATTTAGGATTAGAATTAAATTTGAAAAATTCCAGTTTTAGCCTTGGCAACAAAATCTCCAGAATTTTGGCAGTTTTGACTCATCAACTTTAGAGGCTCCTAAATCAAGTTTTACTTGGCCAAATGAGGCCCAGGATAACTCGTTGGATAGATAAAATCATGGAGATTATTTCTGAAGTGGTTACAAAACCAGCTTTGATCATTTAATGGGCCTAAAATTCAGCAAAAAGATCAAGCTTCGAATTTTTAAACAAAATCAATTTTCTAAGTTTTATGTTCTACATTTTCATTTGCCCACAACCTTTACTGAGTGCAAATCCAATCATCTATGTTCTCCTTGACCAATTAGATCCTCACAGGAATCAATAGAAAACTGAATTTCATTTTCATTTAATTGTTTAATTAAGTTTAATTGAAGATATTTTATTCCATATTTGGTCTTTTGATTTGATTATGTATTTTAATTTAATTTGGATTTGTTATTCGCAAGGAAACAATTGAAGAGATGGTCCAATGAAAATTGATGGAGTAGATATATTCTTCAATAACTTTCTTATTGAGAATTATTTTTGTAAAAAATTATAAATAACAGATTGTAGAATGTATTAAGGACTTCTCTGCTCTGCAATTCTAGAATTTCTAAAAACATTATCGTAATGAAGATTTAGAGTTGTAGATGAGAGGAATCTGTTACACTGAAATTTGTCACCATGACTATCTACAGTTAATATGGCTCCATCAATAGTCATATTATCCTCCTTGTCAAGCCTTATACCTCTGCTCTCCATGTCAAACTTCAAAAAAAGAGAGAAAGTCATCAAAAAATCATGTTTATCTCTGGGGTACAGGCAGGTTCTCTCTACCATTGCCTGCGGTTGTACGCATCCCAAGCTCATTGTACCTGCGTACTTGTACGCTCTGTAAGTCAAGGGATGGGTGCGTACCCCTGTAAAGGTCAAAAGGCGCGAGTTCCATCTTAAAAAAGTTACTTGTGGTCACTTCTAGAGCCTTCTAGAAGAGTGTTTGACGTGTATTGAGCGCCTCCAGATGGTTCATGCATCCCTATGATAGAGGAACTTATCCCATCAAGAGAGGAGCTACCCCATCCAAAAGAGGAAGTATCCCATTGATGTTGGAACTGAATAACTTCCTCTAGAACACTATAAATACAGGCATTGGGCCAAGGGAGGGGAGGTTGAAAGCTGAACATTCCAAAGGGTAGATGTTGCTGGAATTAGGACTTCCATTGTAAGCTTGTGAGGAGAGATTACCATCCTTTCTTGTTTCATTTGGAAGTGGGTGAGCTTGTCAAAGTAGAGGAAAACTCTTGCTGGACCCTGGGAGGAACTTGCACAACACCAAGGCTCAGGTTGTAATGGTTTCTTTTTTGTTTCCTTAATACAAATAAGTCCATTCTTCTCAATGATTTGTTGTTAATGAATTGTTTCATATACTCCTTGGTCTATATGTTGAATATGCTTTGTTTTATGGAATATTCAGGTGTTATGTAATCGTTTGATTGTTAGTGTATGCAGGTTTCAAAGTGAAGGAGGAGCTCATCTGGATCGACGAGGCTGGACTGCTACAACAAGCGTTGGACTTGAGGTAGGATCGAAAAACACTTGGTTTCTCATAGAATAATGTATGTTTAGAGAAGGATTGCTCTTAATTGTCTTGTTTGTCACTAGAGAGTCTTAGACTCCTAGGGAGGTTAGTTTTGTCAGCAAAAATAACTCTTTCCACATGACACATCTATACAAGATGGGGTCTAATGAGATATTGCGATGGTATGTACTAGATTGCGAAAGAAGAAGCATCCTCATAGAAACTCATGGGGGTGTGGTGGGAGGAAATTATGTAGGAAGAGCAACCACGCAGAAGATTCTACGCGTAGGGTTGTGGTGGCCAACCCTCCATCAAGACTCAAAAGCATGTTGCAAGTCATGTGATGTGTGTCAAAGGACTAGCAGACCATGGCAGAGGGATGAGATGCCTTTGAATCCATAGATGATGTTGCAACCCTTTGAGAAATGGGTGATATATTTTTTGGGACCCATTTAGCCATAAGGAAAGACAGGAGCAAGGTACATTATCACTGCGATGGAGTATTTGACTCGTTGGGCAGAGGCACAGCCTGTGAAGGATTGCACAGGTGTGACCGCTACAAAATTCCTCTTTGAGCATGTATTGATGCAATTTGGACGTCCGCGGATCTTGATGTGTGATCGCGTTATGCACTTCCTGAATGAGACGATCAGCACGCTAACGAAGGAATTTTAGGTATACCACTAGAAGAGCACACCTTATCACCCACAAGTTAATGGGATAGTGGATACATTTGACAAAGTGCTTGAAAATGCACTGACCAAGGTTCTCAATGCTCAATGAAGTGATTGGGACCTATGCATACCTGTAGTATTATGGGCTTATCGAACGACATGCAAGAAGTTGACCAGACAAACCCCCTTTAGGCTCGTCTATTGGGTTGAAGTGGTAATGCCTATGGAATATATCATGCCTAGTCTGCACATAACAACACTCACAGGTATGGCAGATCACAGAGGCCTAGAGGAGAGGCTCACACAGCTGGATGAACTAGAAGAAGAAATATTTTTAGCTGGATTTCACCAACAAGTCCAAAAGTAATGTGAAAAGGCATGGCATGATCGACATATTAAGTTGTGCACTTTAAGGTAAATGAAATGGTTTTGTTATATGATAGCAAGTTTGATAAATTTCTAGGAAAATTCAGAATGCACTAGTTAGGGCCCTATATAATTAGGGAGATTACCAATGGAGAAGGGGTACAACTGGTCAAATTAAATGGAGAACCCTTCCTAGGAAAGGTGAATGGCAGTGGCTTGAAGCCATACACCAGCGGTCTGACCATGTGACTAAATGAAGGTAGCATAGTCTTAGCACTCCAGGTAGCTGAAAGGAGGCACGAGATTATAAACTACACTACCCAGGTTGGTGAGTTGCACAATTGGAGGATGGTTCAAGGCAAGGAAGTGTCACTGGGTCCATGATAGCATGGAGGGCGCTGTGCTACCTAGGGAGAAATCATGCGGGTCAGTTGGAAAGTGACTGTTAAAATCACTATTCATGAAAAGACGGCAAAAGTGAGGCCAAATGGAGTGGGTGGCCGGCATTTAAGATGAAATTTATGCCTTAGATCCTTGAAAATCTGCTACCAATCTGACATTAATGAACCGATTTTGGGGGCAACGATTGGATTTGAATTCAAAACACCCTATAAATTACAAGTGTTTTTTCAACATGAAACACTTGGCATTTTTTATTCAGTTGTTGAGCTCCCAGGTAGCCATGAACCAATAATTCTTTGAGACTTTCAAAGAGAATATCGAGTTTGCGAACTTGCCAGAGACGACGCGAGTACTGTTAGAGACCATTATGTCAACACTCGAAGAAGTTATAAATACCAAGAAGGTAGCAGAGGAGCTCACACAGGAAATGGACATAGAAGCAGAAGTAGATGATCTAGAAGTGGCCGAAGTATTGGCAGAGGTCCCTTAGTCACCAAGAACGCCGAGACTGAAGCCAACCCCAACCAAGAAAACTGAGAAAGACAGGAAGGATAAACAACTTGCCATACCAGTGTGTGCATCGCCAAGGCGAACCCACCAAAACCCACTGCATAGGAGAAGGGCAAGTCCATAAACTTAGAGCCAGAGGAGGAGGACATTGAAGACATCCCGATGGATGATGATGATGTGGGAGCCGAAGTGGAGGAGGTTAAAGCCCAGGGTGCAGACCTTGTTATGCGGATGCTAGAGTATGTCCCTCCGGGCAAGCCTAAGTCCAAGTTCCCAAAGGACATTGATGAGAGTAAGATTCCCCTGCAAAACCCTCTGCTATCGGATGAAATTATTTTCGATGGTTCACATTTGGAACGGTGGCTAGAAGAGTGGGACTTGGTGGACCATGAGAAGTTCCCACACTTGGCGACAGAGAAGCTGATGCGCTGCATCATAGATAAAAATATGGGAATGACAGCATTGGAGCCATGGAGGTGGCTCAAGGGGGTAGAGAAGGCAGGATTGCTTAACCTACTCCAGGTGCCACACTACAACCCCACCTCGGTGACAATTTTGGTCATCAAGCAACTGTTGTGCTCGGTGCATGATGGGTGTCTATGGTTGGAGGAGCCAATACCCATCACAGACAAGTTAATTCACTGAATAATGTGCCTGTCGTATATAGGTGAGAATCCAGTGATGATGTTTGGTGGAAAGGGTGGAAAGTAAGCTCTCGCAGAGTCAATGAAGGAAAAATTCAAACTAGTGAAGAAGCCACGTAGGTACGCTATCTCTAGCATCTGAGACCCTGGTGTGAAGGTAGCAACGCAGATCCTTGTAGAGAAGATGATGTGGAAGTCTCACGGTGATGAGGTGCTGGCACCTGTTGTCACGCTCACATAGCAGTGCATGGAAGGAGTCCAGTTTAATTGGTTGGACTACCTTCGCGGAGAGTTCTTGGTGAATTGCTGTGAAGAAAAAGAGCTCAGCAAGACGTTCCACTACACCTGGCTCTTGTTGTCGATTGTGCTAGTAGTGTGAGAGATACCAAGGGACAACCAGTTTCCTTTGGTCAGTCCAGACCTCCTTGAAGCAGCGAAGTACACTTTGTTGTGGGTGACCAAGGAGGCACAGCGAGTTCAGGACAACAATGTCTTCTGGATCTTGATGGAGATGAACATGAGGATGGCCATCAATTATAAGCAACAATTGTTTCCCATTATGTATGCTAACCTGCAAAGCTATGCCGAGTTTAAAGAGATTTCCATCGAGTCTCCATCAGGGCACAGAAGGACCGTGCACAGAAATGGTACTACTTACTGTATTTGGCCACAGATGACACCATTGATGCAGTGCTCGATCAATGGCTGGCAGAGTGGTGCACTACCACAGAGTTGGCAGTGGGTGGAAGAAAGTGTGCTGCGTAGAAGAAGAAGGAGGAGGCCAAGTTGAAGATGGTGTAGCTGGTTGAGAAGAGGAAAAAGGAGGTGACTGAGAAGGCCTAGTTGGAACAGGTAGGAAAGCAGGCAGGAAAACAGACAGGAGGCATAGAGTGGGGCTCTAGCAAAGGTGCGAGTTAGCCTTCACCTGTGACTCAAGAGGAGGACACATAACAACACGACACCAACCCTCAGGAGACATCAGCCCGCATTAAGCGCCCAAGAGAGCTAGAGAAGGGAGGGTCTAGAAAGAAATCCAAGGGGACCAAGACCTCACTGGAACTTATCACATTGATGGAGGGTGACTTACTTGATATCGGTGACACAATCAAAGATGTCACCACGGAGGCCCTGTAGTAATTTGAATAATAGAAGCAGATCATACTAGGGGCCATCTAGACCTAGTTGTAGAAGTTGCAGACCCGTGCATCGTAGGCTGGTACGGTGTCTACCATCTTCTCTATCGGCACTTCAGAGGCTGATGATATGTTGTGCACGAAAGCTTCCAGTGCGATAGTGCTACTGAATGGAGCATTGACCATGGAAAATGAGGTTGACAAGCCCATTTTCAGTGCCTTGAAGGGAGTTGGTCTAAACCTCGTAGCACTTCCGTGTGAAGCACTCCACCTCTTGTAAGATGGAGTAATTGTAGAATTGAGGGATTGAGATCACCGCACCCTCCAGGTGACCAGCAAACAATAGATCAACAACGAACATATGGCCCTATAGAGAAATGATGCCATCATCACTGAGACTGAGGTGACCAATTAGAGCAAGGATATTATGCAGGTCATTGACGAGGCATACAGAATGGCCCCAGAGTTGGCCATTCTGGATGAAGAGCCAATCAAGGTCTGCTTCCACAAGTTGGCCATATGGGTGCGTGACACTAGGACTGAGATGGAACGCGTTTAGTTGGAGTTGAACCTACATATTATATATCTATAGTTAAGGGCCCAGCCTTCAACATCACCGGAGGTAAAGGAATAGCGGGCAACTACTGTCACAAAGGTAGTGGCAGTGGTGGAAAGTGTAGTAGTAGACTGCATACAGTTTTTTGAGCAGTCATTTGAGGTCCTAACAAGCTTGCAGAAGGACCCAAAAATACAGAGGCTAGAGATGTAAGTACGCAAGCTACAACAACGCTATGATGAAGTTAAGGGCACAAAGAAAACCATCATGCTGACACAAAGGCTAGCCAAGCTACAGGAGGCCAAGCAGTTGAAGGAATAGATGGATGTAAAACTACACAAGGAAGAGGTGTTGAAGGCACGACTAAAGCCCTGGCTAGAGGAAGCTTATGCAGTCACAGGAAATATTGAAGGCAAGCTTACACTCTGCAAGTGATGCACCAAAAGCTTTAGGCTGACAACATAGGAGCAGTGACTGAGAAGACAATGGAAGATGTGACGCAAGTAGCAACTTAGTGCATGGTTGAGGTAGTGGTCATACGGGTTTCATTGGATGGGCTTCATGAAAAGATCTCCGCACCTACTAAGTGAATTGAGGGCGAGTCATGATGATTGTGTTGAGGGCCTATTGAGAGTGGGATCCCCCAAGGATAGTTTTGGGCCTAAAAGCCCATGTTTAAGTCAAATTTTGTCATAAAATTGTAAAATATTCACATTTTGTGGTCACAGAGTGCAAAGGTGTCATATGTCCTAAAGGGTAGTCCGCCCTTACTTTTGTAAAGTAAAGTTGGCTATAAGAGTTCTGCCCATGGTCCGTGGACCATAGGATTGTATAAAAAGAGTTAAGCTCTAAGTAGTTTTGGAGACATACAATGATGAATAATGTAAGAGAGTTTTAGATATGAAGTAAGAAGTCTAAGTCTTGGGTCATAATGTAGGTAGGGGCTCTACAGCTGAGTGCACGAAGGAATTATAGACATATTTGGGCACTACAATGCCAATCACATAAGTCAATAAACCAAGGGCTCTAAAACCCCTAAAAGTGTTGTTTCATACCCTAAATGATAAAGGTTAAATGATTACATCATTTCCGAGAAGTTCTCCTCGAGAAACTACTCAGAACTGGTAAAAACTGAACCATACAGACTGTTACATGTGAGGGGTGTGATGCATACTGAAAAGCCCTTCTGTAGGGTGTGATGAGCGAGAGAAGACAAATGGCAGAGGTAGTTTGCTAGGTGGAAACTCAGAGAATCTTCTAGAAACTGCTCATATGACACTTGCCTTTCTGAATTCGCCCAGGGATGAGTAAGAGATCATGAAATCTCCAAGTGGAACCAAGAATTATCAGTGAAATGACACTAATCAATATCCCAGAAGCTGACTCACCCCCTACAAATATCTATATATGGATCCCTCATCCTAGAGATCCAGAGGCTAGAATTTTGTATTTTGTAAGGAAGTGCTATTGGTTACTCTGTGAGACATTGTATTGTTGGGTGATCCAGCTTTTCATGAGGTGAAGAGGGCTTTCATGCTGGCAGGATGGCACTAGATTAGACAACTGGGTTATAATCCTCTCTTCTAGTTCTATCAATAAATTTATTTGAGTTTTCCTCCATATACTTGTGTATTTCTGAATCTTGTATTTGTGTATGCAATTGTATGGTTAATGTACATCTTATTCTACATTGTTTATGGTATTTTAGATCTCTATGCTATGATGGCATTTTGTTGCTTTGCCTCTATAGGTGTTCTTTGAAGTGGGACAAGTGAGAAATGAGTGGCGAAGCTCTATCAAAAGAGAGAGGAAACAAGCAAGGACCATGTAGAAGACTAAGATTAGTGCTCTCTGCTTCTCTTTCATCTATCTCCCTAAAGGAAAACACAAGTTACTTTGAATTGTTTGTTTCTAAGATAGCTACCCATCTTAGTTGGACTAGCAGATCTGAATAGACACTAGTTTTCCCAGAAAAAATGGCAAATCCACTGGGGAATGAATAGTTTGTTTGTTGATTACTGTTGTTTTCCTTATAAACTACAGACGGAGCCTGAAGTGAAGCCAGCTAGCCTTCGAACTGCTTTTGCTATGCAACTACAAAGTAGATCAACGCAACTTCAATAAATCTTTGGGTTTGTTTATGAACTGAACATCTAACTTGCAAACATGCTAAGTGCCCTGGGGGTAGCTCAATAACCTCATAAGATCATACCCCTATACTTTGTGTTTATTTTCCATCATAAGCTCAGCCTAAATCACTGAACTTAGCTGCAAATTATGAGTGAAAACCAAGCTCAGTCTCATCCCTAGACCATCACACTATTTCTCATTGGTAGTCTAGATGCATCGCACCTCCCGTGTGTTGCAGGTGAGATGCATCCCTGTTTCCCTTAAGGACAGGTGGGATGATTGAATGAGATTGTTTCCCTCTCTGGATTTTGGTTTTTTCTTCATTGTTTTCAGCATTATTCAATAGTTTTGTAGCCTATGATCAATATATCATTGTTGGAACCTTCTTCCTTTACATTATTCAGCGTCCATTGATAAGGAATTGTAAATGTTTTTATGTATTTTTCATCATTTATAGTCCTCCTTTGCAAAAAGTAGCTTAATCAAACTGTCGTCTTTTGATTCGAAAGTGTCGTAATTGTCGTTTTTAGTCAAGAAAAAGAGTGTTGTAAAGTATTCCTCTTTAGATATTCAATTGTATTTTTGCCATTGTATTTGATTTTAATTGTCAATTCTTTGAAGTGTCGAAAGTAGTTTTCCGTTCGAAATTGAAAGAGTTGTCTTAGTCTTCCTTTCATTTTTGAAAAGAAATTGCTAAAGTGTCGCTTTGAAGAAAAGTAGTTTACATCTGTACTTAGTTTTTTTTTTGGCATTCTCAAATTAAGGAAATGGACAAAAAAATGCACATTCAAACACCAAATATACGACATAAGAAAACCCATACCTTAATGTATTTAAGGGGAAGCTATCTTTTCTGCACATGCATGTGCGTTGGCATTTAGATTGCATGCAGAAATTGATTTAGGAAAAGTGCATTTAGTGTGTGCTCTCTGCTCTCTATTGAAAGAATCTTACTCTTCTTTCCTTAGTAGCTAGGATTTTCATTGCTAAAAGAAAACAAATGACTATTTATCATTTTAGATTGCATATTTAGGAATTGTACATCTACATCACACGGTGAACTTTGAAAGGAAAACTTCTTAAGGAAGATCAACTATAAAATAAACCTCAATGAACATAAAAATGCTTTGGAACTTAATGCACAACATATAGAAGTCTAGGCTAGAGACATATTCCGGCATCATAAAGCCTGGTAACTATCATTTTCATTGTAGGTTGGGTGATTCCTCCTCTTTGATACGACAAGTCCCAGTACGGACTTGTGCTCCCACGTACCGTCAAGTATATATTGGGAGACCATAATAGGCTGATATCCTTTATCCTTAGGAATTTGTGTCTGCCACCCTATCGATCGCAATGCACTGAACACAACATTCGGGAAGATTGACTGTCATACATAAAGTCCTCAGTAATTTCTCTTTAATTTACCACTGAGGTGTATATTGCAGTTTTTCGATTGGTTTGGTAATCCCTCTTTCTAGATTTCTAGAGTATTCACTTTCGTTCCTTTTCGACTCCTTAAAAGAAAAGGACCATTTGAGCACTTGTCACTTCAGGCTCATTAAAAATCAAAGACGACTAGAGTCATCTTTAGCTTTTTCTCAACTCTTAAAAATTGAAAACGCAAGTTGTGTTAAAGCATCATAAAATTTATTTAATTCGAAATAACATCATTGTTCCCTCGTTGATCTTAGTTTGAGATAATGGAGTCCCCTAATCAAGGATTTCCCTTTGGGGGGAATCCTAGTCCTTTCTCTTCTTGGGGAGATATTGGTGCTCCATACATGGCTACATTGTCCCTTCTAGGACTCACAATTCGCCTACCAGTTTGGCTATTCTCGACCTCTGTTGTTCAAAACACCGTAATTCCTTAGCGATCAAATCATCAACCAGATGATACTGGAGTTTCTCCCCCACCTTCTACTTCATTTGTTTCTCCCTATCCTTCTTCCTCTTCACTTGGTGAAACTAGTGATACTAAAAACCAAGTAGCTGAGAAGAAGAAGAAAGGGAAGGAGAAGAAGAAGAAGAAGTCAGCTGCGCAAGGGGGCAACCATGCATCGTTCAACGAAAATCCACACACTGCACCTTCCAAACCCAAATCTCCATGTGTCATTTGCAAAGGAAACCACTATCATTGATATTGCCCTTGCATCCCGCGAATCTTGAGAGACTGGTCTCCCTGCTTGCACAATCCAGTGTCTTCAACCTCTATCAATCATGTTGAGAGTACACCATCGACTAGTGAAAATGAAGTCAATAGACAAAAGGGAAGATCTAAATTTACTTGTCGGTTGTGTGGAGGTGATCATGTCATCCACCATTGCCCTTTTTGGATGAAGCTTAAAGAGTCTTGGATAGCCATCCTACTTAACTGCAGCGACTTCCACCTGGATACAAGAGACTCTTGCCAAGTGGATCGCTAGTTGAAAATATGACTGACATACCTCTATTGTTAGTTGAAACATCTATGATTGAATATAAACCCTTTAAGTCCACACCAAACCAAAGTCAACAGGTCAAGACTGCATTCGACCCAGTTTTGCCTTCAAAAGGTCCACCTTCAAATGATACAGTCTACAAAGAGAATGAGAACGACACCGTTCAAATTCTTTTTGTTAACACAGAGTCTGATGAACATGGGGGAAATCTATCCATTCCTTTAACATAGGAGGGAAGTTCTCCATTTCAAGAGATTCATCCGACCATTTATTCGGTTCCTCCTCTAAGCAATCTAATCGTTTCCTTTGATTGGAATATACTAGCGGGACCTTGCTTTCCATCTAATGTACCATTCCAAATCATAGTACAAACTTACAGAATGATCATGGCTGGCACTATCATAGATGAAGGGGCTTCCATGAGTATCCTTTCCTCAACTGCTTGGAAAGCGCTTGGTTTGCCATCGCTTGTGCTTGAGATTTGAAATTTGTTAGGCTTCAATAAAGGAACCAGTCGACGGTTAGGGATCCTTCCAAATTTGCCTATAACTTTGAGAAGGAAAACCATTCATTTGAACGTGATGGTAGTCCAAGGGCCACTAGATTACAATCTACTCCTTGGGTGTGACTACATTTACAACATGGGAGCTATTGTTTCCTCACTCTTTCGAGTGATGTGTTTCCCATATGAAGGCAGAATGGTACAACTTTTTAACTAGCTTTCATTCCCTAGTTCAAACACGGATACTAGTCAAACACCATCCCTAAATGGTCTCTTTGCATAAGGAATGTCTCTTCAACCTCCAGTTCATCCACCTAATTACTGCGAGTAATTCATTGAATGTAGAGAAAGCCAGGGGCATGCACCCTGGTCTGCTTTGTCAGGCGAACCCAGATGAAAAGATAGATTTCATCGTAGGATATATGACCAGTCTAACACACCCATCCGCGAAGGATATGGGATCAGTCTGGAAAAGGATTTCCTCATCGTAGGTTATATGATTGGTCTGACACACCCATTCATGTAGGATATCGGATCAGTCCGAAACAAGATCTCCTCGAAGGTTATGTGATTGGAATCTCACACCATTCACCTCTGTCTATTTCGATGGACAGAGCCGAGGAAGTGTTTTTTTTGCTCCGCAGACAAAACAATCTTGCTTCAATGCAGGAACTTCCATACGGTAACCTGGAAAATCTACTTTTCTCTATACCTGGGGGCATGGAAACCTTTTTTACGTAAGTGAAAAGCGAGCAGCGTAACTCTAACCCCGTAGTATTTTACTAACTTCAACTACTTAGGTTAGGTGATTGGTCTGATCCACCATTCACCTTTGTCGGCAGCCCCACAAATTAAAGGAATTTTTTTTTCTAAACTATCCTACCTAACCTCAGTAGTTCATTAACTCTTAGCTCTGTAGTTGGTCGTTTCTAGCCTACATACAAAAGGAACTGAGAAAAGTTTCACATGGGGCAAGCTCATTAAAAAATGAACCTACTAATAAGAGACATCCTTAAAGACGACTGGAACGAGTAGTGTTACCGTATAATTCAAGCTCGTTCAAAAATAAACCTGCCACTGAGCATAGTTTCTAAATATTCAAGCTCATTAAAAAATGAATCCATCCTTGGTAAATAACCTTTGTGATTGCATTGCTATCAGCCCTTTGAGCCTTGGTTGTGTTCTTACCATCACCTCCACTCTTTTAGCCTATCATACACCTCCACTTGATTGTTTACCCTTTTGAGGAATAGCTGTAATGAGTGATTCTACTAGCCACCTTCATTACGCTACCATGTTTGAGAAGTTCCAAACTTACTTGGAACCAGTTGCTACCTGGATACATCGCTCGTTCCTCAAAAAGAGTCTCTTTTAAGCTCTTTTTAGACTCATAAAATATGAAAAGATTACCGAACTACTGACCTTTCTAGCTTGTTAAAAGTAAAGGGAAGCGCCATCCCTCCTCTATATTTTAATCTTTTTGGACCTGAGGGATCATGACACAAAAATATTGAGTGCTTGTCTTGTTTGGCTCACTAAAACTATCGAAAAGTCTTCCCTTTCATATTATTTTATAATTTTTCGGACTTAAGGGATTATACCACGAAAAAGGACTACTGGAGTTTCCTTTCCATCTTCTTTCAAACTCTCTAAATATGAAAAGGAATGAGTTATCTTTGTCGTTAAACTTGTTAAAACAATAGCGACAAACTTGTCCATCCGGGCAAGAGCGAGTTTCATTGTCGCTAGGCTTGCTAAAACATAATGACAGGTTTGCCCGAAGAGAAAATTATAGAACAAGCATATGTTATCCTCCTCAAGCTTGAAAAAAATAAAGAGGTATTCGTTAGTAATGACTGGGGAAAAAGGGAAGAAAACTTGAAGAACTTCATTGGTAGCAGGTCGCTCTTGAACATGACACTTTCACTTTATCACCATGATTGAGTCGGGTCGGGTTATTCCATTCACCATCACCATTGGTCCTCTGTACCATCCATGGGGTTAACACTACTGATCCATCACAGTGTCGCCGATGTGTTCAAGAGAATTTGTTCAGAGAATTCACCAACCCAGCTAACGCCTCATCCACTACAATACCTTCATGCTCCATTTTTCATGACAGCCACCCTGAACCTTGTATCATCAGATCATTTTCTCTGTTTCGTGTAGTAGATGTGGGATTCATTAAGTCCCTCCTACGACAGGTCACTTCTTTTCGACATCAGCTCATTATCCAAGAAGTTTACTTAGGAACAACCCTTTTAGTACTTTGAAGCTTGCATGCCTCAATGGCAAGTTTCTCACTTTCGGCAACAGGTTTACATCAATGGCCTTCAACTAAAAAATTTTGTGTGGTGTTCGACATCGACTCATGTATTCACACCACGTGAATTGTACTGCAGTACCTTGAGGTTCATTATCATTATTAGTGATTCCTCTCGCGCCTGTTAACAACTTACACCATTGGTTGGTAATTAGGCGATGTCTTTCCATGTTCAACTACAGAACATCTTTTCACATGGATCGACTTATACATCAGGCAAAGATTTAATGAGTTTGAAGACCCTGGATCTAGTTTCATCCATATGCGCTGCGATATATTCAGGAAAATAAAGACATCAAATGTACTCCAAAGCTACACAGATAATCATCTAAGCTAAGGGATGATGGCTCTACCAGAATCATTAGTCTACCACACACACAATTGTTTATCCTATGTACATGAAAATTAATTTATAAATATGAGCATGGGAATGCCCACCTCAGCTGGATCATGAAAATATTATGAAGATAATGTATTGTATTGTATCTTATTACAGGTCACCTTCCAGTTCGAAAAACCTCGGATCCTCATGGTAAAGCATTTCACCCGACATCAGAAGATTTATGACATCATGCTTCATGGGGAAACTGTTATAGACATATTTGGGAACTACAACCCCAATCACATGTGTCAATAAACCAAGGGCTCTTATACCCCTAAAAGTGTTGTTTCATACCCTAAAGGATCAAGGTCAACTGATTACATCATTTCCCAGAAGTTCTCCCTGAAAAACTACTCAGAACTGGTCAAAATTGGATCATACAGACTGCTCCATTCTAGGGATGCAATGCATACTGAAAAGCCCTTATGTAGGGGGTGATGAGTGAGAGTAGACAAATGGCAGAGGCAGTTTTCTAGGTGGAAACTCAGAGAATCTTCTAGAAACTGCTCATATGACACTTGCCTCTCTGAATTCGCCCAGGGATGAGTAAGAGATCATGAAATCTCCAAGTGGAACCAAGAACTATCAATGAAATTGACACTAATCAAAATCCCAAAAGCTGATCACCCCCTACAAATATCTATATATGGATCCCTCATCCTAGAGATCCAGAGGCTGGATTTTGTATTTTGTAAGGAAGTGTTGTTGTTTCTCTGTGAGACATTGTATTGTTGGGCGATCTAGCTTTTCATGAGGTGAAGAGCTTTCATCCTGGGAGGATGGTGCTAGATCAGACAGTTGGGTTGTAATCCTCTCTTCTACTTCTATCAATAAAGTTATTTGAGTTTTCCTCCATATACTTGCATATTTCTGAATCTTGTATTTGTGTATGAAATTGTATGGTTAATGTACATCTGATTCTACATTGTTTATGGTATTTTAGATCTCTATGCTTTGATGATATTTTTCTTCTTTGCCTCTACAGGTGTTCTTTGAAGTGGGACAAGTGATAATGGAGTGGAAAAGCTCTATCAAAGGAGAGAGGAAACAAGCAAGGAGCCAAGTGAAAGACTAAGGTTGGTGCTCTCTGCTTCTCTCTCATCTATCTCCCATAAAGGAAGACACAAGTTACTTTGAATTGTTTGTTTCTAAGATAGCTACCTGTCGTAGTGGGACTAGCAGATCTGAATAGACACTAGTTTTCTCAGAAACAAGGGGCCTAGGGTAGAAGTCCACAGTTGAGTGCATGGACCCCTGTAGTTGTGTGCGCAGGGCGAACATAGTTTGTAAACACTTGGAAGATATCAATAAAGAGAAATATTTGGCAATTCCTGCCTCTTTGTTTTGTTATTGCATCTTGATATGTTATGTATGAATTTCCTTTATTATGCTTATGTGATGCGTGAATTAATGCAATTATGTTGAATAATTGAACACAATTACAATTATCTATTTACACGATGTTAACTATAATTATTTGATAAGATAAGAAAGTCACTTAGAGTAATTGGGGAATCTGCATGGCATGCTGCCATAGCAGCGCGAAAGTACCTGAGCAGTTGGCTAGGGCTGCATGAAGGTCAATCATACCCTTTCACAGAGGTAGTAAAGGACATACTAAAGGGATTGTCTTGCAAGCCCTAGAGTGAAGCGAACTACGCAAAGGCAAGGATAGAGGGAATCAAACTAGATCACAACCATCTGAGGGTGTGGAAACTTGGTTCTAGCACCCCCCCATACTACTTCGAGTGAGACTTCGGTTGTTGTCCATGGGCTGATGCCAAAAGGGACAGTAGTGTACGGATTTGTTTGGCTACTTAACATTGAACCTGGGTCAGGCCCCCTCAAGCCAACACAATTAAGGACTAGATGGTTAGAACCTTATGTAATAAAAAAGTGTCATGATAATAGTGATGTTGAAATGAGAACCATTTATACAGAGGCTATCCCTTTTCTTGTCAATGGGCACATATTTAAAATCTACAAAAATCCCTTATCAAAGCAGGAATTCATCAATAGCATCAACAAGACAATGGTGGTGGTCGAGCAAGTCTCAGCCTCCACTCCACCAAGTCCCTAAAGAAAAAAACAAAAACAATTAAAGAGACTCAAGTGAAAACCTCCAAGAGGAACCTAAGTACAACTGTTGGGTTGAAAACCTCTTGAGGCGGCCCAAAAGCGTTCAAAACAAAAATATAAAAATAAAAGATCTCTGGGTGAAAACCTCTTTTGAGGAACCTAGGGCAGGAAACTAGGACGAAAACCTCCTTGTAGGCTGACCAGTTGTTTTTCAAAAAAAAAAAAAAGAGAAAAAAAAAAGATACAAAGATGACAATTCTGTTTTGCAGGTGTGCAAGAGGAAGATAAGCACAACATATAAAGGAAAGCAGGACCTAGAAAAACTATGTTTTACTTCACCCATATCATATCCTCCATTATCCCCCTAGTCTTCCGCCCATACTCCACTACAAATCATTTCAAGCAGCTCTGTGTTTTCAAAAGGATTCCCTGTAATACTACAGGAGTTTCCTGTAGGAATTATAGGAGGTCTTGAGGACCACAAAAAGAGAAGTCCAATCGCAAGGTGGTGACACAAGCATGTGTTTGAATGTAGAAAAAAAAACCATTTACCTCACCACACCAAAAACAGTACCTTTCATAACCATGTCGCCGTTGTACCCATCAAAGAAATCAAGCTCAAAAAAATTTTAAGAAAAAAAAAAGGGAAAGAGGAGGCATACCAAAAGTAGCATCCCTCACCTACCATTCCATAAGCCCATTCACCACTCATTTCAACACCCTTTCTACTTCAAAGCTAAGGAAAAATGTGAGAGTTTAAGGGAAAGGCAGCTACAAGACATCCTATAGACATCCTATAGGAAATCCTAAAGCAGCCTATCCCACAAAAGAGGCCACATAAACTGCAGCCATCTTCAGCACAGGCACTATAAGGATGAGAAAGTTCCTCCAAAGCTCAGCAATAGTAGGAAGATTAGTAGAAACAAGGTCCATCACCTCTACATCATCAAAAGGAACAGGTCATCAGAAGAGGAAATATACAATTGAAAATATGATGCTTGAAAAGAACAAAAAATTGGCACCAGTCTCCAACATGCATCATCAACAAAGCAAAGGACCCACATATATGTCATCTTACCAATACTCCCACATAAGTATAATATGATTAAAATTGTAGGAATAATGTGGGATTTGATTTTTTAAGTGAAGGTGGCCAGTTAACTTGGCCACCCTCGGTCAGATAATGAGAAGAAAAGGGTTAGTCACTACACACGTGGCAAGGTCAAATCAAAGGGAAAAGAGAAAGGAATCCAAAAATGGTTAAGTTACGAAGAATAAGAGTGGGAGATGATTACAAGGCAAGGTGATATGATGAAGTTATAGTGGGACCAATGGTCCAAAAGCAGGTACTCGTACTCAGCCAACTAACGCATCACCCAAAAAAATCATCCATAAATAGAAATAAACATTGACTCTGATATGAAGAAGGTAGAGTAAACTTCGAGGAGTCATCGAATGAAGAGGTTACTCTCAACATTCCTGAAATAACACCTATAGGGAAGAGTCAACACCTACAACAAGCAAGAGACCTATAGGATACATGGAGATTAGCATACAGAGCTATCATTGGACACTAAAGGCAATCAAATCGAGGGTTATCATCACCAGAA
The DNA here is from genome assembly GCA_000404065.3 of Pinus taeda. Taxonomy (NCBI): domain Eukaryota; kingdom Viridiplantae; phylum Streptophyta; class Pinopsida; order Pinales; family Pinaceae; genus Pinus; species Pinus taeda. The sequence continues at coordinate 137,691 of APFE030373658.1, forward strand.
CATAGAAAAGTGAGGTAGGTGCCATACCTTCTATATTTTCAATTTAAAAAAAGGAAATCCTCAATTCAATTAAGAACTCACAGTGCATATAAGGATAGAAAGATTGCATTGGATGACAATAAAGTTTAAACTCCAAAACTTCCTCACCTACCAAAAGTATTGAATTGTATCCACCCAAACCTCAAGAATTACTTGGGAAATATGTCAGGAGGTTTTAATAAAAGAGAACCCACCAACACAACAAGAATCCACCAGCATCCTCTTGTGGTGGATTTTCTTACAATGTATCAATGGATGGGGTTATTTGAGAAGATTAGAGGATACGATGATGATGTAGCCAGAGAATTTTCCATGTCACTCATACCCCTCACTAGAGTTAGTGCCACTACTGTAATGAAGGGGTTGTTAGTAGCAATTCCCCCCGAGGTTATAAGTAGGATAACTACACTCCCCCTAGGGTTACAATGGAAAAAAGAGGACAATATTAACATCACCCTTGCAAAGAAAAGTTTCTTTTTGGAAGGAGAAGAACCAATTGAAGAAAAAAATGGGGTTAGAAGGGAGCGCATTCTATACCCTTGGAATGAAGTCAGTTACCACATCATCAAATATATTTCATGTGAAGGGAGATATAGTGTAGTGTATGGATACCACTCTAGAGTCCTCCAAGAAATGAGATTTGGAGAGAACACACCTCATAATATATTGAATATACCATAGTTTCTGTTACAATCCATGATAGACATGAGAATCAAGGTACAAGAGGGAAGGCATCAACAACTAGCTCATCATGGGTTGATCAAACTCATCCTTGAAGATGCTCTACCCAACTTAAGAATCTATATTACGTGGACAAAATTTTCATACATGCAGGAAGAAGGAGCAATTGAAGCCATTGAGTATGATAGAAGCCCTACTATTACTGAGGGAGAAGAAGAAATAGAGGATGTCAAGGAAGAAGAAACAAGGGAGGAAAATGAAGAAGAAATAGAGGAGGAAACAAAAGAAGAAACAATGAGAAGAATGAAGAAATAAAGGAAGAGACGGAAGAGGAAAATGGAGACTAATAAGAGGATGAAAAAGGAAGTGGAAAAGAGGATGAAGGATGGAAGGATGATTATAAGTCTACAACTCATAGTAGGGAAGAAGAAGAATCACCAAGAGTGTATACAGAGCCCACAGAGAAATAAGTAGCAACTGCTCTAACTTTGCTAAGTACACCTGTTAAATCAAAGGGAAAGAGACAAAGAAAAACTCCACTTTACTTCAGAACATGAAAGAGCACGAGGTTTAGACAAGGGAGACCTCAAAACATTACCAAAACTCTAATTTTCATAGAGGACTGACCAAAACAAAAAGAGAGAGTAGTCCCTTTAGGGAAAAAGGAAGGAGAAGGAACATAGAAACAAACTTCTCCCAAGTCTCCAATCACTTATGTTAGGAGTCCTGTCACCAAGTCAGCCTCAACAAAAGGAAATTGTCTCCTACAAGAGACACAATCAAACCTACAATAAGCAAAGATAATCCTATAGGAAACCCTATCAAACCTACAGGAAACATAGAAGAGAGACCAGGAAGGAATTACTCAAGAAGTAATAGAGGAACATGCCTAGGAACTAAAGGAACATAGCCCACAACTAAACCTTAGCTCCTACTATAGATTCATTGAAGGAGGTAGGGTGATACCACAAAAGTTTTCTATTCCTCTATTCTTTGAACTTGAGAAAGAGAGGGCAAGGACACATAGATGGATGCAAATTGCTAAATCAAAAAGGGTAGAAGATGTAGGCCACATGGAAGAGAAATTGTAGGAAATGGGTAGAGAACTAAGTAGCATAAGAGACAGAGAAGCAATAATGTAATCTTAGTTAGAGGCTGAGAACACATGGCTAAGGAGGTAGCTACAAGAAAAGGAAGGTCAATTGGAAACTATGGCCAGTTTATCAATGGAAGCAATCAATGTAGGATGCCAACAAATTTATATTTCCTTATACCTCAAGGAACAATGGATACAATTTCATATAAAGATCCTAGCACAATGAGGAACCATGCCTTTCCAAGACTACAGACAATTCATTAATCTCTGCGATCAATGCACCCTAGAGGATAGAGCAAAGATATCTGGGTTCTATCTACACAATTTAGCTTTGACAAATTTAAATGTGTGGGACCCAAATCCAAAGCTAGGGGGTTTACAACTAAAGGCCTTGAAATCTTGGATGAATCATGAGGAGGCTAAAGCTACAAAAATGAAAGAGGTATTAGCAAAAGAAGAAGCAGAAACCCTTATGATCATAGTAGAATAGTTTAACCCAATGGCTGTCATCATAGCTCACAACCTCATTGGAAATGATCCCAAGCTTGCACCAAGGTACCTTGTGGTACAAGAACATGCAGTCACACATTTTGAAGACATGCTAAGATTAGTAGGATATGACAGCTAGCAAGCCTGCCAAAGGAGATGGAACACCTTACCTTACATCCAAAAAATCAGAGAATATCATACTCCTGACAGAATGAGGGAGGCACTAAATATAACCCCAATGTATAAGCAAGAATTACAAAGACTCAAAGTCATTTGGATTGGCTTGAAGCTCTGCCCACCATTGTTTTTAGGTATGTTGGAAGGAAGAAAAGAAGAAGAAAGAAAGCAGTGGAAGGAGATAGAGAAGAATTCAAGGTTTTATTCATAGGAGGAAGAGACTACAGCAGAAGCTTGGAATGTCAGGGAAGCCACCCAAGCAATGAAGGACATGGACATAGATTGAGTTTCTTAGAGGATGAGCAACACTTTCAGTAGGGGGTGATGATGAGGCTCATCAATGGGTAAAATATATGGAGCTTAATGCACCTCCAGCTTACTAAAATCAACTCTTCTCATAATTCTTTACATGTTTTAATTATATTTTGCTTAATGAGATGAGTAAAAGTAAGATGTCATTTCTAGTGGTCTAATGTGCATTGATTGAAGCTTTTGGGAGAAAATTGCAACTAATTAAGGTGCAAGAACTTGAATGAGACAAGCAGGAGAAATTATAGGAGATAGGATGATCTCCCTCCTTAAATCCTCACTCACTTGAAGATCCCTTAATCAAATCACAACATCTTGGATTTGCAAGCAGCGGAGTCATGAGGATCATTGGCAGCCAAGCCAGTGATAGTTAAGAACTATTTAATCTCAAGATTGGGAGCCAAGCCTCCCTAGATTTAAGGAAGTTGTTGGAAAAATTAGTTGTATAAATAAAGAGGCCTAGAGCCTCATTAGGATTCATATTTTTTGTGTAGGATAGCTAAGCAGTTCTCGAGTTGAAGGATTGTGACCAAACACTTTTATGTATTTTTGATATGTTAATGAAAATGAGCAGCATTCCCTTGATCCAACATTGAGTTGACTTAGAGGGTTGAAGCTCTTGGGTTAGGGCCCAACCCTAGCAGTAAAGGTTCCTCTTACTATACATGTATGCTTAGGTTATCTCATAGTTAGTTGTTAAATTGATTTTGGTGTTGTTAATTTGCAAGTAATGTTAGATTTGAATAGTTATCTTCTACTTGTGAATAGTTCTAATAATAGCATTATAGATATAAGAGAATATTCCAAAAAGGCTAATAACAGGTGGATCTTACCTCATTCATCCCTTCCAGGGACCATGGTTTGAGGAACAATTCCCATTCAGCAAAAAAAAGACAAAATTCTGGTTTCTTATCACTAGTAGAAAAGGACTAATTAATTGCTAAAAAAAAGACTAATATTTGCATATAAACAACTATTTTTTGGTCAGTGACCAATAGTAGCTAATTTACAGTATTTTATAATATCACCAACTTTTAGTCGTTTTTAGCTTAGTCATTAATTGGTTGTCTCAATTTTATTGTCTAGTAGTATGTTTAGTCATTAATTTAGACATTAATTTAGTCATTAATTTGGTCATTAATTTAGTCATTTATTTGGTCACTAATTTAGTCATTGATTTGGTCATTGATTTAATCATTGATTTTGTCATTAATTGTCACAATTAATGATCAAATATACAACAAATATATTACTAAAAGATCACCCAAGAAAACCAATTAATGACCAAATAAATATGACCAAAATGTTGGTCATGTTATAAGACACTATAAATTAGATACTAATAGTCATATATATGTAGATTTTAGTCATCACTTGAAACCAATTAATGACCAAAGATATATGACTAAATTTTAGTCGTGTTTTAAGATACTGTAAATGAACTACTAATAGTCGTATATATGCAACATTTAGTCATCATTTGTAATCACAAATTTATCATTTGCATTAGTCATTTATATTTTTTGGTAATATGATATTCATTTTAGTCATTTAGCCATATATTCATTTTATGTGTTCATCATTAATAAATGTAAAATACTAATTTAGTATTTTTAGATTGATTTTATGTTTTCATTATTAATCAACATAAATTAATTAGTATGATTTTGCAACTAAATTAAAAAAAAAAATGGCATACAATGTACATGTTCATATAATATGAAATAGAAAAGTTACATATGTTAATTATAATACTAAGTAATATCAAGTGCAACTATAAATAATTCCAACCACATAAATTATATCATATAAAATTTCAAGCATTACAATTTGATTTTCCAACTTAATATTGGTTGGAGTACAATTTACATATGAAATATTGTTTCATCACTTCAAAACATTATCATTGTGTTGCCAAGGCATTGCAGGTGAATTCACCAACTTTGAAGATTTGACCATTAGCTGTTATGTGTGCCTTATGCGACATATTGGCTCTATGGGTACCACTAGACCAATGCTCTTCTCTTTCTCTTTAATTTTCATTTTGTCGCTCTAATTTTATTGTTCTCCTCTTTCTTCAATTCTTGCTTCTTACCATCAATACTAAGTTCCTTTCCTGAAAAAGGAGATATAATGCAAAGTATAAGAAATGAAAGATGAAGAACACTGGAATATAAACTAAAGTAGACTATAAAAGATTTATACGATATATACCTCAACATTAGCAATATTGTTAATGTCATTTTCCCCCATAAAAGCAAGAAACTCGAACAAGTTTTCTTTAGTTGGCAAATAGTGGCCATTATGTGTCTAGATGCCCTATATAAACAAAGCAAATAAAACGTCACCATAAAATAAATTTTGAACCTACTATGTTCTCAGTGTACAACATTTTTTCATGAAATGTTATCTTCAACTAAAGTAATAAATGCAAATAGACGCACACATTTACATCCCAATATTTTTAATTCCCATGCTTATGGTACATTGCAATTTTGATTTTATCCAACATAATCAAACACATCGGAGCTAAAAATTTCTATTAAGAATGTTTCATGCTTCGCTCTTGTAGTTGTACTGTTTCCTCTAGTTATCTTTAAGAAGAAGTGACACTTCAACAATAAAACTGGTAAGTAGAAATCTAATGGGTGTAGCAAAGTATTGTTGACACAAGATTACAACAATAAACTAGAAAATAATAAGACAAAGCTTTGTAAATTTCAATACTAACTAGGAATATAGCTTCAACATGGTAATCTTCAACTGTTAGCATACCATTCCAGGAGAAAAGGAATTGAATTATCATAAGCCAACAAATTATGTATGCCCCTTGTTTTCCCTGTAATTAATTGATCAAGATTAGCACATGGAATTTCCATTTAGAATCTTTGAAATGATTCTATAAATATTCAAAGAAAACTTAATGTTACTCATTCATTTTTCTTTAAGGTAGACAAAACTCAATATGCTAACATGTTTTTGAATTGGAGAGTTATCTAATTCATTGTGTCCAAAATCATTGCTTATTGTCATGACTTTGTTTTAATGGTCATGCAATGGGCCTATATAATATTTGATAAGAAAACGTATTTTTCAAATATATTCCATTTTTCTAATTCAAAACTAAATTTTCTTCTAGTTTATGGCGTTCAAACAAACCGAAATATTTTTCCTCTAACAAGTCATTGTTGTAATATATTACTAAACGAGCAGCTAAGTAATGAATTTATTAGTGGTGGAATACTAATAAATCATAAATACATGCAAGAAATAACACCACTATGTCCTAGGCATGCCAAGTCTTTATCTTCTTGGTTGGAAATATTACTTCATGAAATAATGTATTTGACAGATTTTTTTTTTGAAACTAACCAACACTAATGTATCCAACAACAACAACATTTCTATTGGCATGCCCTCAAAATGTGTGGAAGTATCAAACATGTGTCCTGCACTTCGCTATACACATTCATGTTTCTTCGTGTGTTCATAGGAAGCCCTCAAGTTCGATACTCTTGCAAGTATTGTTACAAAGTTCTAGCTCTAAAGGCACTCAGATTTCAAATAGATGAATGTATTGTATCTTCGTTCTAAATGATAGATACAGTGATGGAAGCATCATGGAAAAATGGATGCAATTTGTGATCATCAATTGGAAAATGAATTAAGTACTCTCAATCCTAGTAATTTTGATACTACTTAAGATTTCATTTATGATTTCTATCTCTCTGGCCTCAATTAAAATATTGTAAAAATGAGAAAAGTGATAAACAACTATTGGAAATGCTCTCTAAGTTAGGCGAGTTTTATTCAGTGTTTGTTTCCACATTTATATTGCACTCAAGATGCCTTGGGCCAAGATTTTGTGAGTCTCCCTGCTTTTTATGCTTTTATTGAACAACTACTTGCGAGCAGGATAAACTCATCAAAATGGGTGCTCTTGGCTGTGGAATTTTTATATCTATATCACCTTCAAATTCAAGGATACAACATAAAAAGGCATCTAAGGGAAACAAATTCAAAGTACAAAGGAGTGTTAACTTTTTCAAATCCCTCACTGAAAAAAGATTTTAAAGGAAAGAATAGACCTCTTAAATGTGCTTTTTATGGAAAGGTAATTCAAAATATTGTTTGTAGAAATTGGTTGCATTCACTTCAGAAATGAAGAAACACAATTTAATTGCCAATCTATCTTCTTTTGGCAATCACATAAGAAATGCTAAACTGATCTCTATTATTGCAAGTTTCTTCTTACCTAAATGGATAATTGATTATGAAGCAACCCATCACATGGCTGCACCTAAGAATTTGTTTGCTTCCATTAATTCATGCAATACAGAGCATATGTTTATGGGAAACTCTTCACCTTTACCTCTTCAAGAGTAATGTTCCATTGAGGTGATAGATGACATGATCAACAATGTTCTATATGTTTCTAATATTTCAACTAATTGTCTCTCAATTTATCAGATTACAAATTTTGTTTCAAGGAAAAATCTTGTTTACTCTTTATTTTTGTTCCATGAAATTAAGGACCCTTCACAAATTGTTGCCATAGGGAAAGTGGATTGTCATGCACACTTGAACTTGTTTTCTCATTTTGTAGTGGAGCCTCTTATCAATGTATTACTTGGTCACTCAAATGATTTAACTAAATTATGCCATGAGATTTGGTCACTTAAACTCTTGCTATGATTATCAACTAAGTAAACCTTGGTCACTAATCTTATGTTCATTTCTTTTTTTGATGGTGTTTATACTGGGTGTGTTCTTGACAGGCATCCTCAAGGTACTTTTGTTAAGGACAAACCTTGGAGAGCTTCTAAAGGTCTTAAACTTGTTCACAATGATGTTGTAGGTCTTTTTTCTACCTTGTCATTTCAAAGGGCCCGTTATCTGCTTACATCCATTGATGACAACTCCAAAGAAACTTGGGTCTACTTTTTAAAGAACAAAAGTGAGTCTTTTGACACTTTTCTTGAAACAATTTGGAAATTTTTATCAAATGTTTGCAGAGAGTTAGAGAAATAATGGTATTGAATATGTCAACCTCAAATTTGGAGACTATTCTTCATTGATTGTATTCATTTGCAACATATGGTGCTCTACTGTCAACAACAGAATGATCTTCCCTCTCTTTCTCAACTGTTATAAGGATTTTGTACATGGGTACCTATCATGGTTGTGTAATCGGGACTCGTTTTTGGAATTTAGCCTCCTTTTTAATACTCACCTAAGTTTCACTTAAGGGGTTCGTTAGTGTACAGACAATTGTAAGTTAACTTGGGTAAATCATTCAATACTTGTATACATGCCAACTATCCTTCTTAAATGCTGGACTCCTCCCAGGTTTCTATAAATAGAGGGGTTGCCCTTCTATTTCTAAGCAACAGATCTAATAGGTGTCGTAATTCTCTTGTTCCTTCTATTTGCTTTGAGTCTATGTTAATCATTTTTTATTCTATTGTCTGTATGGAGTTTGACCCTGTTATGATCTTGTTGTATCTGGTTAAAATTCCACATTAGTGGAGGCTACTACTCTTTTAGGTTTTCAGATTTCTCTATTTGTTTGTCATTACTTTTTACATACATTTTAGAACTATTTGGAGCATGAGCCCTCTGAGACAGTTCAACATTGCTCTTGTATTTGGGCTGAAGTTGTTCCATTTTTCAAACTCTCTATTAGGCTTTCCAATATAGATTCACCAACCAATACATGAAATTCAAGGAAAATTACAGAGAATATTGATAATTAAGTGGGTGTTATACATGGAAAAAATGGAAGGAATCTGATCTTCATTTTTTGGTACTTCCACTCTACTTGCATTGGCAGCAACAATGCCTATCATCAACTTTATTGACTGGTTACTTGAATTGGTTATCTTTTAGATGTTGCATCCATATTCCTCTTTTCTGGCTTTCGATCCCCATTCATATTTATTCTCTTTGAAGTTATGAGCTTTAGACTCATGCTTTTGAATCTTGAGACCTTGAATATGCATGTCAATCTTTGAGTTTTTGTTTGCAGTCAGAACTTACAGGTTTTCTTAAAACTCATGCTCCTGATGTTCATGTCTGAAATTCAATATTCAAGCACAGAAACCTTGTATTTTAGAGCTAAGACTTTCTTAGGCAGAATTAGCAATTGGGTTCTCTCCTATTTTACAACCATTACTCTTAGGGAAGTATTTGAGTGGTGGAAATGAATGAGAATGAGACCTCTCTCTAACCACACACCCACTTTTTGCAATTTGAATACTTTCAAAGCCTTTCCATATTATATTACAAAGAGGGGAGTCATATCAGACTATCTTTACTTTCAATGAATTTCAAGCTAGATCAAACCCCTTATTTGCAAAAATGTCAGTCACCTTAAACAAATTCTTGGTGGGTGAGAATACAACCCTGTCAAAAAAATTGTTTTCCCATCAAGTAGTTCCTTTAGTTTCCTGATGTTGATGGACTATGTGCTACTAATAATAACATTATATATGAGACTAGGGTGAGCTTGTAATCTCCATAGCATTTTTCCATGTCTAAGCCCAGAGTCAAACTCCATACAGAAAACATAACAGACAAAGATTAACATAGACTCAAATCCAACACAACAAACAAGAGAATTACTGCATCTATTAGATCTCCTGTTGAGAAATACAAGGGGAAGCCCTCTATTTATAGCAACCTAGGAGGAATCTAGCATTTAAGAAGGATAATTGGCAAGTATACAAGTATTTAATTATTTAATCAAGTTAAATTACAATTGTTTGTACACTAACAAACCCCTTAGGTGAAACTTAGGTGAGTATTAAAAGAAGGCTAGATTCCAAAAATGGGTCCCGGCTACATCGCCATGATAGGTACCCATGTACAAAATACTTATAACAATTTAAAAAGAGAGGGAGGATCATTTTGTTGTCGACAGTAGAGCACCATATGTTGCAACTGAATACAATTAATGCATAATAGTCTTTAAATTTGAGGTTGACATATTCAATACCATTATGTCTCTAACTCTATGCAAACATTTGATAAACATTTCCATATTGCTTCAAGAAAAGTGTAAAAAGCCTCACTTTTGTTCTTTAAAAGGTAGACCCAAGCTTCTTTGGAGTTTTCATTAATGGATGTAAGAAGATAACGAGCACTTTGAAATGACAAGGTAGGAATAAGACTTGCAACATCATTGTGAACAAATTGAAGACCTTTAAAAACTCTCAAAGACTTGTCCTTAACAAAAATACCTTGAGGATTCTGGTCAAGAACACACCCAGTAAAAACACCATCAAAAAGAGAAATAAACATAAGACTAGTGACCAAAGTTTAATACTAAATCTCATGTCATAATTTAGTTAACCCATTTGAGTGACCAAGTATTACATTGATAAGAGGCTCCACTACAAAATGAGAAAATAAGTACAAGTATGCATGAAGATCCACTTTCCCTATGGAAACAATTTGTGAAGGGTCCTCAATTTCATGAAACAAAAATAAAGAGTAAACAAGATTATTTTCCTTGAAACAAAATTTGTAATCTGATAAGTTGAAAGAAAATTTTGAAATATTAGAAACATATTAGAACATTGTTGACCATGTCATCTATCATCTCAATGGAACATTGACCTTGAAGAGGTAAAGGTGAAGAGTTGCCCATAAAGATATGCTCAGTATTGCATGAATTAATGGAAGCAAACAAATTCTTAGGTGCAACCATTACTTTTTGCATACATTCTGGAAATATTTGGAGCATGAGCCCTCTGAGAGAATTCAACATTGCTCTTGTATTTGGGCTGAAGTCGTTCCATTTTTAAAACTCTTTACTAGGATTGCCACTATAGATTCACTAGCCGATACATGAAATTCAAGAAAAATTACAAAGAATATTGATAATGAAGTGGGTGTTATACAGGGAAAAAATGGAAGGAATCTGATCTTCAGTTTTCAGTACTTCCACTCTACCTGCATTGGCATCAACAATGCTTATCATCGACTTTATTTATTGGTTACTTGAATTGGTTATCTTTTAGATGCTACATCCATCTTCCTTTTTTTTTTGGCTTTCGATCCCCATTCATGTTTTATTTTCTTCGAAGTTATGAGCTTTAGACTCATGCCTTTGAATCTTGAGACCCTAAATATGTTGGTCAATATTTGAGTTTTTGTTTGCAGTCAGAACTTACAATTTTTCTTAAACCTCATGCTCCTGATGTTCATGTTTGAAATTCAATATTCAAGCACAAACACCTTGTCTTTTAGAGATAAGACTTGCTCAGGCAGAATTACCAATTGGGTTCTCTCTTATTTTGCAACCATTACCCTGAGGGAAGTGTTTGAGTGGTGGAAATGAATGAGGAAGAGACCTCTCTCTAACCACACACCCACTTTTTGATATTTCAATGCTTTCAAAGCCTTGCCATATTAACTTATAAAGAGGGGAGTCATATCAGACTATCTCTAATTTTAATGAATTTGAATCCAGATCAGCCCCCTTATTTGCAAAAATGCCAGTAACCTTAAACAAATGCCTGGTGGGTGAGAATACAATCCTCTCAAAAAAATTATTTCCCCATCAAGTAGTGCCTTTAGTTTCCTAATGATGATGGACTATGTGCTACTACTAACAACATTGCCTATAAGCCTAGGGTGAGCTTTTAATCCCCATAGCATTTTTACATGACTAAGTCCATAGTTAGATAACATTTTCATTGTGTTATTAGTGTTTATTAGAAGTTTTGTAATTTTGAGGTGATAACAAGGCCTCTCCGGCTCTGTTCTTCCAGGATTAGTTCTAGCCACTCCATATTGATGATGTCTCATTACAACATTTTTAACAATCTTTTTTGTATGATTTAAGATTTGTGTTATCAAATTCCCCAGTACAATGGTATCATCTTGTGTAGGTAGTGGGTGTGCTATAGATACTATTAACAAAAAAGTTGTAACTCGTAAGTTATAAACAGAGTTTGATGTGTAAGATTTAGATTGTTTATTCGTACCCTTATGCAAACGTCTACTTTTATTGTTGCATTTTGTGGTGTACAAGTCAAGAAAATGCTTTTTAAAAAGTGTTATGTTGGCACACTTATTTATTGATTTGAATTGTAAATTTAACTTGTGGTGCATGACATTTTCTTTTAGTGTTTTTCTTACACTAAAATACGTTTATGTTATGACATAAACTGAAGAATGTAAGTCTAGATTTACTTATTGAAGATTTACATTCCTAGGTAAAATAAATATTAATCTACCATAAAATGGAAATAAAACTACCAGTGCAATTATGCCTTATTCTGGAGTCCAGTTCTATCGAACTGGCAACATTATCTAGATCCTCTATCAATAGTTGCATTGTGATCCAGTATCGTTGTTATTTGGTTCAAGTGAGTTATCTTCCTGAAATTATATCTATGACATTGTTATTATTGAGAATTCAAGTTCAGAGCACCCCATAGCATATCATTATCAGTCTAGTGACATTATCATCTAGATCAAGTTATTATAGCAGGACTCTCTGTAGCATTTAACTACCTGTTTTGGGTACCCTTTTGGAAATTGGGGTTATTTCACGGATGGTTAAAATTGAAATTTCTGATACTCATTTCCCTCAACATATTGGATTTGATGGCTGAGGCATTAAATAACAACTGTACAAGACTTTTTCAAAATTCAACTTTATTAGAATGGTAAATATGCTCCATACAGAGCAAAGGGTGTGACCTCCAACATGTCTGAAAAATTGTATTGAATCAAGCTTACTGTTCGCTATAATATAATATATAATATATATTTATATATATATATTATATATATATATATATATATACTGGATTGATTTCTACCTCCATATGGTTTTGCTTCAGTCGATTAGTTGTAATGCATATCTACTATGGTTTTTTGTGTTTTTTGTTAAAGTCGATATAATATAAAGTGCATATGGATTATAACCAATGTATATAAAAGAGCATTAGTGTCTTCAAAACAATTGCGCCTAATGAATTTTTCTCTTAATTGGAAACCCTAACAATGTATAACTGCAGGATTTAGGCTGTTAATGTTACTGGAAATTTTTGTATATGATGGTATGATAAAAGATATTGTAGCCATCCCAAGTACATCCTAGCTTACATGGTTGTAACATTGGATCTTTACCTCTATTGAATTTGATAATTTTTCCCAACCATTGTGTTCTAAAAGAGATGTAGCAACTATAATATTTCTGCCTCGTTGATCCACTAGCCATTGCTCCCTAGATCTGTTAGTATTTTAACCAATTACATGAGACAATCATCCAAAGGAAACTAGTTATATGATGGTTGAAACCTCAAAGTTAAAATGGGGATGCAAGCCCTTGGTTTTCTGTTAGTGTTGAGATGGTTTTGGCTAAAAGCAATTAATAGCATCATTGCTAAATATTTTATTTTATTTTTGATTCTGAGTGAGACTTAGGGGTCAAACAGAGCTACACATCAACTGCTTCGTGGCTTGAAAATAATGGTTATATATCAATAAAATGTGTTTTATAGGTATTTCAGTATTCTCTATGGCTCGAGTTTGTTGTTGTGGCAGTTTCCTTTTCTCAAACAGTGGTTAAAGGATTCACATTAGAAACACCTATTTGTATGAAAATAGCATTGTATTCCATGATATAACTTTGTATACATATACAATTCCTATATTTAGTAAAAATTCATAGAATTAGCAGTGAACAAACTTTCTTCATCTTTTATGCATTGAAAGGGACTCCCACAATTGAAAAAACTTCCACCTTGTCCATGTACTTTTTTCAAACCATGAAAGGAATATAATGAAGATAGAGGAATGAATAATATAATTTACATAGAAGGGAACCCATATTACCTGAAAGTTTCAAGAAGCCTCAATGGTATCTTGGAGGTACATCCTTGAAGAATATAACACCCTCTTGAATCCAATACTTTCTCACTACAGCATAAAGGAACTCACCCGAAACAGTTGCAGCTGAACTATAAGGAATATCATTGAAAAGCAATTCCTTGCTACCACTACTAAAGAAATTCTCATCCACGTACTTTCCTATAACCATGAACATGATGCAAATGGACAATTGACTGAAACTAACATAAAAGGGTACTGCATATTACTTTCATGTTTCCATAAGCCTCAATCGTATTTTGGAAGTATTCTTATCCAAAGAGAGATTGTCCACCATTGTAATAGATTCTTGTTGTAGCTTCAAAGGAATCATGATTATCAAAATTTATAATGAGCTTAAATTGATTTCCACCTAACCTCATAATTGAAATCAAATTGGATTTAGTCTGACAATAGATTATTGCACTAGAAATCTGAAAACAAAAATCAATTTGCAGTGTTGTACATAAAATGCAAAGGTACTTGTAACTGAAAGGAAGATGTGGTTGAGAAAATCAATTTCTTCTTCATGAAACATTCTCAATAGGTAGAAGGTAAAATGATTGTTTATTATACCAGTGAATGCTATGTGAAATAATTTCATGTCTACCATGAATAAATCTTCCTTTTGCTTATAGAAGATGAGAAATTGTTTATCACATATGCGTTTTGTATTGCGTTTGCTTTAAAATTTAAAAGATAAAATAACAGAGAGAATCAAAACAGAAACTAATGCATTTTTTTATTATCAATTATCATGGATTTGGTATTGGGATTTGCAAATTGGTTTCAGATTGATAATAGATTCTTGCACTAAACATCCAAAATTAATAATATATTTGCAGCCTTGTACTTCAGATGAAAAGGTGTTTGTGACTTGAAGAGGGATGTGATTGAGCAACTCAATTTCATAATGAAACATTATAATAAAGTCAAAGGTAAAATGATTGTTTCTTATACTTGTGTGAATGTTGTATGAAGGAAACTCATGTCTACCACAGATAAATATTTTTTTTGCATGTAGAAGATCAAAAATAGCTTATAGTTCATGCATTTTCTATTGTATTTGTATTAAAAGATAAAAGATAAAATAAAAAAGAGAATCAAAACATAAATTACTACATTTTGTGTCAATTATCATGGATTTGATATTCACATTTAGTTTGAAATTTCAAACCGCACAATTTTTAGAGAGATCTCATTAAACACGAGAACATTGAATATTGAAGATTCTAGGGTGTATTTTTCTTTAATACTAATGTTGAAGACAATTATCAACTAGAAACTTTGAAACAACAAGCAGTTCATTCACAAATTTTTATTAGGGTCAACCTTCAAATACAAAAATGCATTCTGAATCAGATTGGTTAGATGATTGACCTAGAGAGTAAGATACCTTTATGATTATGTGTAACACAACTAAAACAAAAGGTGCAACATAGAGATCCACTTACTCAATAACAAATTGGAGAGCAAAATATTTCAAAGGAATCCTCTTCAAAGATTCTTGAATTCTTTTAGCTTTCTCCTCAAAATGTGTTTCATCAGCATAACATCTTCTCATGTGAATAATTACCCATCTATCATTTGGTTGTAAGGTAGAATTATATCTACTCATTAACGTTTCTTGATGTCGTTGGCTTCAAATTCAACCCTCCCACTATACAAAGGAAATCATACTGAAATAGAACATTAATGACAGGTAAGGAATGTGATCTCAACTACCTTAAGGATGTCCAAAGGGGAAATAAGAATCAACAAGTTCTTTGTAGGTTGAGTTTGCAATTGTTATAGCAGCCCAAGTCCCTACGTGTTCTCCTAGAGATGAATGATCCAAGCTACTCCCAAACTCCATCTTGTTTTAGGAATTACATGCTACTAAAGAGTTTATGTTCCCATATTCAAAACGAATGAGAAATTTTTCACAAGAATCTTTGATTGACCCATCATAGAAAATCATTAGATCAAGTAGAAAGGCCATTATATTCTTAAAAATATTCCTAGTTCTTTCATTCCCATCTTCTGACAGAAAATACCTTCTTTGGAAGAGATAGAATGAATAAATGCCTTGCAGTGATTTAATCCACAAACATAGGATGATTTAACGAGTCCACAAACTTATAGGCGAATCATATTTCTTGTGTGGATCCAAAGGATGAGAACCATTGAATGGAAAATGTGAAAAAACAGTTTTAAGCCAATCACTAGGAAACATTTTCCTCAAAACATTTGAAGCCCTAAGAAGCTAAGCTGTTGAATCACTTTCTTAGCAGATCTTGCATTTCCACTATTAACCAACAGAGAAAAGGAACTTGAAGAATAAATAGCATTGGTAACATTTTCCCACACTCCAAGTAGATGCTTCTCCACTTGGGAAATGATGGCATTATCATACCTTCCTCCCCTCACATGCTTCATAAGCCTAGAAATTTCAGTGAGTTCATTTCCTAGCTCTTCCATAGGTAAATTTCTCCGATAAACACAGTGAGAAAGAACCAAATCATCCAAACCTGCACTAAAACCATTTAATGTTAAAAATTCAATAAAAATCGTTGAATTGAATTCAAACAATTCATTGTCACTCCTGGACCTTTTCATTAACAATTGCATTAAAAATTTGAGTCAAAGAACTTAGCAATTATGTTTTATCACCATTGAATAATAGTATTTCATTGCTGCTTATGAGAATCCAATTCTCCTCATAGTTCAATTTTGAGGTAATGTCATCTGAAGAAGTTAGCTAGCTGTCCAAAATGGCCCTCCATTATGCACTTTAGTGACTGCTGGTTCAGGAAAGGTTCCAAAAGTCCATAATGATAGCTGATTCAGTGTGGTTTTATCCAACATAGGTTTTATGGATAGAAGCTTGGCTACAACCAATGTATATTTTTCTTTCAACTAAAGAAATAACGTTTAGAGTAGCTCTGGGTTGTACATAGTCCTACCTGGGATTGCTAACAACTGTGGGAACCAAACCTCCCCGCCTAACTATTAGATCATATCCTCATGACTAACCAACCAACAATGTATCTACTATCAACACTCAATGCTATGTTTGCCTCTACACAATGGGAACTAAAAATTTGTTGATCCACACTTAGAAGCTGTAAAAGCTCAGCTTGATATTCTAAATATTGGGGATAGAAAACATGAATGAAATCTCCATCAAAATTTGCACCAAGTGGCCAACTTATGAGAGGATTAATAAGCACTGTAGATCCTAGATGTATGTACATTTTGAATGCCTACAATGAATGTTTTTGGACACTTGGAGGACGGTTAATCAAAAAAAAATCCCCATCATGAAGTCCACAGTTGACCACTTCACCAATTTCAACTTTCTTCATTGCTTTTCTGAATGCATTTGAACAATAATTACCTCCTTTGTCAACATAGTCTACAATTTTCTACAATTGTTTCCTATTGTAAACATTTACACGCTCTGCAAATGTTTCTCTCTTGGCTATCTCTACAGGCATACAAATTTCATTTATCCTTCTATATGCATCTCCAGTGACAACGAATCAAGATGATAGATTACAACTCTTACTAATAAAAAAAACTATGCAGTTTGTCAATTTTTTTACTTTCTACATTTCTAGCAAAGTTGTTTGATGGAAATTTTCTTGCAGGTATCTAAAAAAGATATCGTAGAATGTTAAACTACAAAATATTGTAAAAAATATTAAGATTGATATCCATCCTAAAGACTCTTTTAAGTTTCTACCACTACTCTGTATACCTTTCTCCCTTCCCTCATACACAGATAATATGTGAACAAGAATTGTAGATCCTTTGATTCAGCCTCATGTGACATGAATTTAGTTGTGTCATATATAGAATATTTGATATCTTCAACAACAATAACAATTTTCTTAAGTGTGTGTAGCACGTTCCTAGGACAATGAGACTAATATTGACAATCTAAATTTAATATTACCATTTAGATCTGAATTCCAATAAAACAACTGTTTACACTGCAATTACAAATTGAACTAACAATAAAAAGCATGTTACTTACAGATGTCATTAAGGATTTCCCTACATATCAAGAATTTGTACACAATTAGGAGTTCAAGGTAGAAGTTAAAATATAAAATTTCTCTTGCTTGAGGGTTAATTTCAACTAACCTCTAAGAAATTTGTCATCTATGGAAAAATATTCAATATCATTGATATCGATCTGGGGTTTTCTGAGTACAATCCCTTGACCTAAATTTTGATAGTGGGATTTAGCAGCTAGGATCAAATTACCATTAGCAGGGGTCGTCGCCTTAGTATCTTGAGCCTTGGAATCAACTCTTCAATGCAGCACTGTAGATCCTCATGTCTTAATCTGGGAAAACTTGAGTTCCTAGGCTCGATCCCTACCGTTGGAAGCCTCGGGATCCAGGGAACGATTTCGATATGTCAATGATCTTTGGTTGGCATTTGATTTCATGATATTGGTTACAAATGGTTGGTTTTTCATATTCTCCATCATTATTGTCAAAGCCAAGAGTGAATGACCAATGTTTCCATTCAAAATTTAGGCCTCGGGAGAATGTAGGAGCTTCAAAGTCGTCCATTAGAGTAATTAAAAAAAATGCAATGCACAAATTCAAAATGTTCTTTGAATTTAAGCAAATTAGTGCTAAATACTTGAGCTCTTTCTCCCTAGGAATGAACTTTCTAGAGGTTCTCCATTGGCAGGATGATGTTGCAATATTGTTTTCTATAACTGGATGGATCTAGTGTATTTTGTGACTTTTTGTTGTTGATGTTGCAATCATCTCCATTATGGTCTACAATTGGATGGATTTGGCTCAGTCTCTTTAACTATTAGTGTAAATATTAGTATTTTCATTTGCTAAAATTTTCTCCTACTTCTTAGTATTTTAGAAGGTTTGGAACAATCTTTGTGCTTAGTGTTATGTAGGAGGGTGAAAGTGAAGTTGGAATCTATGATTTGCTAATATTTTTTTTTTCATTTATATTACTACATTAATAATACATAGCTTATATTGGGTGCATTAATTTAAATAATTATACAATGAAAAATGATTATATGCATTGATTTAAGAAATAGTAGTGGGAAAATTGATAAGTATTGATTTCAACTCTAATATAGTGAAAATTATCTAAGTGATTTCAAAAATAATATATTGCAAAACAGTTTAGAAATACATATTATAATGTTATAAAATAAATATTCTATTACAAGGTAAAGACAAACACTTTGTTTATGAAATACTAATATTTTAGTATAATATTTCGATGAAAAATGTTTAACCGATGAATGTGATGCATTGATTTTTACTGAAAATACAATCCATTTTGTCACTCATTCAATATATGCAATGTATCAAACAAGTCTAAGAAAAATCAAGTAATTGCATTGATTTCAATAATCATATAATGTATCCCTGCATGGGTTAGCTAGCATGAGATAGATGGGGGGGAATGAGACCATAGTCCCACTCACTACAAGAGGAGGGATATATTCCATCATTTCCCCCAATGAATTAAAATGCACATACAATTGCATTGTGTGCCATAATTATGTTACCACCCCATCAATCATGTCACCCGTGTTTGTCTCATGGCATATTTCCCTTGGATCATTAGTCTTTTAACCCCTCTTGTACTTGGAAGACTAACATCATTTGTAAGCCTACTCTAAATTTCCACATTAGTCATTCTAGGAGGTAAACAATTATGATGGCGCTTGAGCCATCTCTCTATACATCAGGGTCATGCTAATAGTTTGTATGCAATTGTATATTGTGAAATAATGGTGTAATGGTGTCTGGTATATTTTGTGAGTTTCAAGCCTAATCATAGGTATTTAGAAGGAACATTGGTCATTTTTGTATCATTTTATGTTTTTCACCTTGTAGTGATTCATCCCCCTCAATAAATTTGGCAGTATTTCTTACTGAACTTGATATGTTGAGACCATTCCCCCAGTCCATCAGAGCTACTTCTATTGAATTTTCCTCTTTATTTTTGGCCTTTAGCTAATTAATTCCTCACAATATTTTCTTAGCTTGAATTCCTCTCCCCTCTTTAGGCACACAATCTTGTCATCCAACCTCATCAGGCCCCACCACTTTCACCTTCCACTTCCAACTAGCCTATATTTGTGGAATTGTCCCTCCTATAAACTCTTTCTTTCTGATTTCTTATAGTTTCCTTCTCCTATGGAGACCATGGTTATATAGAGATCATAGGTGATGCAGGAGCATAAGGCTTGAAGAAAAATTTGAAGAATTGTTCCAAAAATACAAAAAAATATTACAAGCAAAGGAGTGGGATCCTTTAGCCATCAATTTCCATGTTTTTCTAGTTAAGAATAGAGCTAGAATATAGGATTTGATCATGATGTAATAAATTCTAGTTAGTTAGCTGTAGTGGAGATCTTGAGGAGGATGCCTCACAGGACATATAGAGTTAATAAATTTTAGCCTTTCAATGGAATTGGTTGTTAGGATGAACCCGTACTTATGTAATTTTCACACTATTGTAAAGGGATTTTGACTATTGAAGAAATTTGGCTTTCCTGGAGCGAATCTAGTAAAGTGGGAAAATTTAGTTTTTGTGTATGTGGATGAGAAATTCTCTGTCAAATCCTGAAGGATAATCTCCTTCAAAATCTTTGTGTTATTGTGAAATTTGAAGTTTAATTAGTGTTCTGTAAGACTGAATTAAATTGTATTCATTGAGTTAAATTCCGTGTTTTCTTTGAACTGAGGTTCTTGTGAATTCTGAGTGTGGAGGCAGATCAATGGTGTTCGGGCGTAGAAGTTAACCAACACTTAATGAGTCGAAGTGGTTGGAGAAACCCACAAGTGGATTTCGGGCGGAAGAAATGTCGTAAGCAGTATTTTCTGATTGGCTCCAATTCCATATAAATCGTGACACGTAACGGAGAGGAGAGAGGGAGAAATCGCTTATCGGGCATGTTTAAAGTGCGCAAGTTAACCGTGTGATATTTGTTTGATCCTTTAGATCTGGTGGAGCAAAATCAGCGGTTGATAGGCGAGGAGCAAGTTTGAAGTTAGGAATGTGAGGTGACTGTTGGATCTTGAATAGATCAATGGTGAAGAAGTGCCAACGAGTTTGCAGAATACAAACTTCAAATCTTATTAAACTATGGCTTGTGTTACCATCGGGTTCGGACTAGTGGAGGTTTAGCAAAATTTTGTGGTTTTAGAGGAGTTTGCTAATTTAGTGGAAGCTCTAAGGTTATCAATGGATGACAGAGAGCCCATTGAACCAGCAATTACACCTAGAACCAGAAGTAGAAGATATAATCTCACAGTTTGGGAGATTAACACTCCTTCCTGCACCCAGACCGCCATCATTACTGGTATCAAAGCAACCTGTTGACACTGAATTGAATCTCAGAAGCAAGAGAACGAAATCCAATATGGATTTCAGAGTTCGAAGAGGACGAGGATGTGGTAGAAGAGGACAACCAGTTGCAAATGCTGAGGTGATGGAAGCTATGCAACATATGTAGGCTAGATTAGAAGCAATGGTAACAGGGAGAAATATAGATGATGGAGATGTTAGTGAGTCTGAGGTTGAAATTAAAGAAGAACATGAAACTATAGTAGTTACTCATGAGATGAGATTCTTCCAATTAGTGTTGAGATCCACAGCTAGGCCAAAAACTGAGGTTTCAATATATGCAGGAGGATTGAATCTAGAAGAATTGATAGACCAGATTAATGGCATGGAGAAATTCTTTGATTATGAAGAAACAGAAGATGAGAAGAAAGCAAAGTTTGTTGTCACCAAGCTAAAAGGACATGCAACACTTTGGTGGGAGGGAGTGTAGGTAGAAAGAAAGAGTCCTGGCAAGCAACCAATCACAAATTGGAATAGGATGGTAGCAAAGCTAAGAGGTAATTTCATACCAAGTAATTATCAGCAAACCTTTTTTAGACAGATGCAGAATCATAGACATAGGTCTATGACAGTGAGAGAATATACAAAGGAATTTTATAAGGTAAGTATAAGAGCTGGACAAACTCAAGATACATATGAGAAGGTGGCTAGATATGTGAAAGGTCTTAGGATGGACATTCAAGATGAGATAAGTATATTGTGTCCTAAAATAGTAGAAGAAGCTTATTAGGTGGTACTGAAGACTGAAGAAAACCCCATGAGGAAGCAGTCTACCAGAGGAAGAGGTACTTTCCAAGGAAAAGGAAGTCAAGGTGGTAGAGCAAGATCTACAACAGCTAGAGATGGAGCTAGCAGCAACTCAAACCAGCATGCAACCACAGGAGTTGATGTAGGTGGCAGAGGGAATTTTTCTAGAGGAAGAGAAGGCAGAGGAAGAGGAAGAGAATTTAGATGTTACGTGTGTAACAAATTGGGACACAGAGCTTTTGAGTGCCCAGAGAATGTAGGAACAAGTCAGAGGAATGCAATTGTTGCTCAAGTTGAGGAAGAAGCAGCAACAATGACAGAAGAAGAAGATGTACCAGAGAGAGGAGAATCTTTGGTAGTCAATAAAGTTTTTCTCAAGCTAGCAAAGGAGATAGTTGAACCATCAGAGAGGAAGACTTTGTTTAGAGCAGTGTGTAAGGTTCGAGAGAAATGTTGTCAGATGATCATTGATAGTGGCAGCACTGATAATTTGGTCTCTACAGAAGTGGTGGAGAAATTGAAGTTGAAGACAATGAGACATCCAACACCTTACAATGTGTCATGGTTACAAAAGGGACATCACTTGTTAGTGAATGAACAGTGTGAAGTGGAGTTGCAGTTGGGCAAATATAAGGATAAAATTGTATGTGATGTGATGCCTATGGATGCGTGTCACTAACAGAGGAGCTATGCATGATGGGAAAAGAAAAACCTACAAGTTTCGCAAATATGGTGTTAATCATACATTTCTGCCTATGGGAGAAGAGGATGCATCAGGAAAGAAGACTGATCCAAAAACTCTATTACTAGGAGGAAAGGAATACTTACAACAGATTGAAGAAAATGAGGTAAATTTTGCTATAATATGTATGATCCAAATGGATCCAAGAACACTCTCTAAGTCTTGAAATATCTTAAAAACATGCCAAAGATCAAAACAATCGCATGCCAAGAGCCCTTAGAATGGCTGAAAAACACTATTGGGAGGCAAAAACTAGAGAAAACTGTGAAAAAACAGAGTATGGGAGGCGTGGAACAATGGATGCACAGTAACCATCAGATCTAGCCAATCAACAGTCCAAATATGATTGGCAATCACAATTGGCACTCACAGATAGTGGATATCGATGCTTAACATATGTGTGTAGCAATGGCAATTGGCGGAGTTAACTAGGACCATCGATCAAGCACGCAAATCGATGGCCCATGTTGCATCACGTTTCGTTATCGGAGATTATAGAGTGCTTGCAAATGACTCGAGGCATGAGCGATATGCGATTGCGATTAATCAAATCGTGATATTGAAATCAGAGAAAACATTATGTGTGATCCGATGAACCAGACGTGACGAGTTTATCAATGTTATTTCATAAGATTTGAGATCCACAGAAAGGGAATTTTTAATGTATTTTTCATATTTCGTTCATTAAACGAAATACAAGGGGTGATGCGCTGATGCGATAAGCTGGACCCGAAAGGGTTCCTTAAGCTATTATATATTGTTTCAAGTTTGGAGAAAGGCCATTTCTAATGCACTTTTGCAGTGTTAACGTATTTCTAAAATACAAAGGGGAACCTTGGAGCAGGGCCACAACGACTTGTGATAGCGATTCAGGATAGACCCGATAGGGGAATAGACCATATTTAAGGACTTTTGAAGTCTGAAATGAACCATGTTTTGGCGGGATTTCACAGTCGTGAAAACATTTTCCTGTGTTAGCAGAAAGCTACTGAGTTCGGGATTCTGAAGGATTCAGGGACCCAAGGCACTCTTACGTTACCAAATAGGTGGCCACCTCCCCTTTAGGAATTAGGCAATGATTGTGTGGTGCTGGAAGAGGGATTCGAGTGGACAAAAAGCCGAGAAGGAGAAACAAACATGCAGCCTAGATTTGCTTTAAATCCATAGCAAACAAAAGAAAGAGCAGGTAGTACCAAGACAAAGCTAAGACAGAGGACAGAGAGTGATTCAGAGAGTCTGTGTACTCAGGGAAAAGATTGAGAGGTTCAAGAAAACTCTTACTATTATATCAATGTGTATTGAGTCTCAAATTGAGCTCATACTATTGTAAAAACTCTGCTTGAAGACATAATAGAGAGGCCAACATTGAAGGTTGGACCAATAGATGTAGTCCCAGAGATTAGGTGAACTCCTTATTAAACTTGTTGTGTTTTTATGTGTTTGTCTATTATAGTCCTTTATTGCTTCATAGTCTATGTATTTCTCAATTTGACCGATCCATTGCATAAAATAACATAGGCAAATCCATGCACATGAGTCTGTAATACCTTATTAATTATCTTAGATCTCATTATTAGATCAAGTGGTATCAGAGCTTTAGGTTTACTAAGGTTAGATAAGCTTCTAGATTTGTCAATGATAAATAGGTCAAAGCTCAAATTAGGAGAAGGAGAATTGGTTGAAGCTAACCCAGAAATTTGTAGAGTCTATCCTAGGAGGAAAATGGCAGAAGAAAATCCCTTGGAATCAGACTCTCAGTTCATGGACAGTTTCATGACCATGAGAGCCATGGTAGAAGAAATGTATTGATAATTTAAGAAAGGTCAAAGTGAAGACTCTTCAACCTCCAAACAAGACAAAGGAATAGAAGAATCTCTTATAGATGGCCATTATAAAGACAAAGGGAAAGGAAAAGAGGCTCCTCTATCCACACCACCTGATAGCCCTGAAAATAAAAAGAAGAAAACATCTTTGATTAAATTAGATGTTAAATTTGATTTGCCAATATATGATGGAAAAAGAATTAAATGCAAAGAAGCTAGATAACTGGATTAGATAGATTGATGTGTATTGCGGGGTGCAGAGCATTGTTTTAGACAGGAGTAAAATTCAGATGGCCAGTCTACGCCTTGGAGGAACTGCCTTGGTATGGTGGGAAGGTAGGACACAAGCTGACTTGAAGAAGCATGGTAAAATTTTTTTTAGCTGGAGTGAATTTGTTTCTTTAATTAAAAAACAATTCTATCCACTATCTTATATGCAGAAAGCTATGATGAGTTGGCAAACTCTTCACCAATTAAAAAGGCAAAGTGTACAAAGCTACACCCAAGAATTTAGAAAAAGAGCTTTGATTCTAGGAATTTCTTTAGACTCACCTGAAACTTTGCTGAAGTATATATGTGGTCTACATAACTATTTGAGGCACACCATTCTCATGTTTAACCCTACTAGCATAGATGAGGTATTTTTCCAGGCTACCCATCTAGAGGCTAGAGGCAAGAATGTGAACCCAGAGATTGGGGGATCATCAAAACCCATTGCAAGCAAGAACAAAGAGAAGAGGAAGCAAAAATGGAAAGATAGGAAGGCAAATGCTGTATAGAAGGCCAAACCTTCATGCACTCACTACAAGAAGGATGGACATGATGATGAACATTGCTTGTCTTTAAATCCAGAGCTAAAACCCAAGAATTTCGATGGCAAGAAGAAGTAGATTGCTATTGCTATACAGAAATATTTGGGGTCAGACTTAGGTGATGAAACAACAATCACAACCACAGGTATAAAAGGTAAAAATTCTGAAGCATCTACTAGTAATTCTACACAAACTATTGATAGTGAAGAAAATGATAGGAAAAGACATGAGCTTTTTCCTATTAGATTTATTTCCAAGCATCAAAAGATTGATACTTTGTTTGATAGTGGTTCACAAGTAAACTTAATTTCTGAAGCAACTGTAAAGAAGCTAGGATTACTAACCACACCTCACAAGAAGCCATATCCATTAGGTTGGGTATGTGATAAAGAAAAGCTACAAGTGACTAGACAATGTAAACTTAGGTTTTCTTTTGGTTCATCATTTGTAGATGAGGTTGAGTTAGATATTGTTCCCTTGGACATATGTGGAATTGTTTTAGGAAGTCCTTACTTGTACGATAGAAAAGCCATTTTCTATAGAGCTGAAAATAAGTATCAACTCGTTAAAGATGGAATCGAATATATTGTAAGAGATCATAAACTCAAGAATAATTATACTCTCATAAACTCAAGGCAGATGAAAAGAATTGTAAATTCATGCAAGATATTTTTACTGATTGTTGTAAAGGAAAAGAAACCTGATAAAACCAATGTATTTGAAGGTTGTGATGCTAAACAACAAGTTGATTTAGAAAAAGTTGTTTCAGAATATGATATCTTATTTCAAGAACCTAAAGGTTTGCTACCCAAAAGGAAAATTGTACATGATATTAATTTGCAGCAAGATGCTCCATTGCCTAACATCGGAATGTATAGGTTATCCACTTTAGAGAATGCAGAGATCAAGAAGTAGGTATAAGAGCTACTCGAGAAAGGGTTCATAAGACCAAGCACATCACCATGTAGGTATCCAATCGTGTTGGTGAGGAAGAAATATGGTTCATGGAGGATGTGCATTGAGTACAGAGCATTGAATAAAATAACAATCAAGAATCGTTATCCCCTTCCTCGCATTGATGATCTATTGGATCATCTGAAAGAAGCTGTTTACTTTTCCAAGTTGGACTTGCATAGTGGTTACCATCAGGTCAGAGTAGCAGAGCAAGATGCATGGAAGATTGCTTTCAAAACAAAGCAAGGGTTGTATGAATGGCTAGTTATGCCTTTTGGCTTAACTAATGCTCCTACTACTTTCATGAGAGTTATAAATGATGTACTCAAGCCTTTTATTGACGATTTTGTAATTGTATATTTGGATGACATTCTTATTTTCAGTAAAACATGGGAAGAACATTTGAAGCATGTAAAGTAGACTCTAGATGTTTTGAAGAAATAAAATCTCTATGTTAAATTGTCAAAATGGAATTTGGTAAAACATCTTTGAATTATTTGGGTAATATTGTAGGGAGTGGTGAATTGAAGATAGATCCCTCTAAGGTTGAAGTCATTGTAAACTCACCTAAACCCAAATCTACTATAGAAGTTAGAAGCTTCCTAGGAGCAACACAATATTGGAGAAAGTTTATTGCTAACTTTTTTTGCAGCTCCATTACATGCTTTAACAGGGGTGAACAAGGTGTTTCAGTGTCGAGGAAAATAGTAGAAAGCCTTTGACACCTTGAAAGAAAAAATTAATACAACACCAATACTAGCATTCCCAAATATTCAACAACCATTTGAGATTGAAACTGATGCCAGTGACTATGTCATGGGAGTAGTGTTGATGCAACATGGTAAACCCATATGCTACCATTCTGAGACTTAATGGGAAAAGAAACAATTATACAAACTGATCATCAGCTACTTCAGTATTTGCACTTACAAACTAAATTGCAGCAATCAAGACACCATAGGTGGATGGGTTTCCTACAACAGTTTCATTCAGTCATCAGATATAAAAATGGATACACAATAAAGTTGTAGATATGTTGTCTAGACCAATCATAAATTCATCTACTATACTTAAGCATAACTTAGTAATGCATGAAAGCAACATTGAACAATATGCTCAAGATATAGACTTTAAAGATATATATGCAGCTTTAAGTAATGGAAAAAAGGTAGAAGAATTGGATTACTATGTTAAAGACCAAATCTTGTAACATTTAGGAAAGTTATGCATTCCACAAACTAAAAGAGTCAACATAATTAGGGAACCAAATACTTCTCTGATATCGAGTCATTTTGGTGTAAAAAAAATAGTTGCACAGTTGCAAAGATACTACTATTGGCTAAGAATGGATGAAACAGTTTCTAGATATGTAAGAGGGTGTACCATGTGTGCTAAAAGTAAGCCTAGAAATATAAAACTAGGCTTGTACACTCCACTACCAGTCCCTTCCCATCCTTGAGAAAGTGTTTCCATGGACTTTGTTGGGGGATTGCTGAAATCTAGGAAGGGACATGACTATTTATATGTTATTGTGGACAGGTTCAGCAAAATGTGTATCTTAATACCTTGTAATAAGCAGATTAGCACTGAAAAAACACTGAAGTTGTTCTTTCAGTATGTCTGGGTGCATTTTGGGTTACCTAGTTCCATAGTATCTGATCAAGACTCCCGATTTGTTGGAAAGTTTTGGTCAAGTCTGTGGGAATTGATGGACACCAGACTGAAGAAGAGCACAATCTTTCACCCACAAACAGATGCCCAAACAGAGGTAGTCAATAGGATAGTGCTCCAGTTGCTCAGGGGTTATTGCAGCAAGCCTCCCAAGCTTTGGGATGAACATTTATGTTATGTACAACATGCTCACACCCATGCTAAACATTCTTCTACACAAAGATCTCCTTTTGAGACTTGTTTTGGTTTTATACCAAAGTCTCCCTTGGATTTGTCTTTGAAAAGGACATAGCAGTTGCCAGACAAAGTGGTGTGGACAAAGCAACCAGTTTCATCGAACAGATCCAAGAAATTCACCAGCTAGTGCAAGAACAACTAGAAAAGAGCCATGCCAAGTACAAGGCAAGGCATAATAAACATTGGGTGGAGAACAGCGTCCAAGTTGGTGATCAAGTCTGGCTGTATATCAGTAAAGACAGAATGCAAGGTGAAGGAAAGAAAATGAAGCCAATAAGGTATGGGACTTTTAAGGTACTCAAGAAAATTGGTGAGAGTGACTTCCGCCTTGATTTGCCAGCATACATACACATCTATTCAGTAGTAAATGCATACAATTCAAGACTGTTTGAACCTTCATTAATTGAAGATCTTGAAGAGCAAAGTCGGTTGCATTCTATTGATGATTTGTTGCCTGAATATCTCAATGAGTTGCAGGAAGATACAGTTCTAGATAGGAAGGTGAGAATTACGTGTAGAGGGGATGTTGAGTACCTAAGAATTGGACTCAAAGGTTCAAAACCCAGTAGTGCAAAATGGATAGAGATTGGGCAAGTGAGGTAGTTGTACCCTCACTTAAGCGATGCTTGAAAACCAAATTTTGGTGGTCCAAAAGCCTTTTTCAGTGGGAAGGCGTGATCCAAATGGATCTAAGAACACTATCTAAGTCTTAAAATATCTTAAAAACATGCCAAAGATCAAAACAATCACATGCTTAGATCCCTTAGAATGGTTGAAAAACACTATTGGGAGGCAAAAGCCAGATAAAACCGTGAAAAAACAGAGAATGGGAGGCTTGGAACAATGAATGCACAGTAGCCGTCAGATCTGGCTGATCAACTATCCAGATCTAATCAGAAATTGCAATCGACACTTGGAGATAGTGGATATTGGCGTTTAACATATGTGTGTACCGATGACGATTGGTGGAGTTAACTAGGATTTCGATCAAGTGCACAGATCAACGGCCCAAGTTGCATTGCAGATTACTATCGGAAATTACAGAGTGCTTGCAAATGACCTGGGGCATGAGCAATATGCAATTGCGATTAATCGCATCATGATATTGCAATTGGATAAAACATTATGTGTGATTCGATGAACCGGACCTGACAGGTTTATCAATGTTATTTCATAAGATTTGAGATCCACAGAAAGGGCATTTTTAATGTATTTCTCATATTTCATTCATTAAATGAAATGCAAGGGGTGAAGCGTCGATGCGATAAGATGAACCCAAAAGGGTTCCTTAAGGCTATTATATATTGTTTCAATTCCGGAGAAAGGCCATTTCTAATGCATTTTCACATTGTTAACGTATTTCTAAAATATAAAGGGGAACCTTGGAGTAGGGCCGCAACGACTTGTGATAGTGATTGGGGATGGACTCGATAGGGGAATAAACCATATTTAAGGACTTTTGAAGTCTGGAATGAACCATGTTTTGGCGGGATTTCACAGTCGTGAAAGCATTTTCCTATGTTAACGGAAAACGACCAAGTTTGGGATTCTGAAGGATTCAGGGATCCGAGGCACTCTTACATTACCGAATAGGTGGCCACCTCCCCTTTAGACGTTATGCAATGATTGTGTGATGTTGGAAGAGGGATTCAAGCAGATCGAGGCCCAGGAGATAGAAATCCGAGAAGGAGAAATGAACAGGTAGCCCAGATTGGCTTTAAAGCCATAGCAAACAGAAGACAGAGTAGGCGGTGCAAAGACAATGCTAAGATAGAGGACAAAGAGTGATTCAAAGAGTCTATGTACTCAAGGAAAATCTTGAGAGGTTCAAGAAAACTCTTACTATTATATCTATGTGTATTTAGTCTCAAATTAAGATCATACTATTGTAAAAACTTTGCTTGAAGACATAATAGAGAGGCCAACACTAAAGGCTAGACCAAGAGATGTAGCCCCAAATATTGGGTGAACTCCTTATTAAACTTGTTGTGTTTTTATGTGTTTTTCTATTATAGTCTTTTACTGCTTCACAGTTTATGTATTTTGCAATATGATCGATCCATTGCATAAAATAACATAGGCAAATCCATGCACATGAGTATGTAATACCTTATTAATTATCTTAGATATCATTATCAGATCAATGTAAGCCCAAGGTAATAATGACTTCTACTAAAGTTTCTGATTTACCCATTTAAATTCAAGAAATGTTGGACAACTATTGTGATATCATTGTTGATGATTTGCCTAATGAGTTACCACCCATTAGAAGAATTAGCCATCATATAGATTTTATTCTTGGAGCAAATCTACCAAACAAAGAAGCTTACAGAATGACTCCCACAGAAAATGAAGAGGTTAGAAAGGAGGTTCAGGAACTACTTGACAAAGGGCTAATCAGAGAAAGTTTGAGTCCTTGTGCAGTACCAACAGTGTTGAGTCCAAAGAAATATGGAGGCTGGAGAATGTGTATTGATTCAAGAGCCATCAATAAAATCACAATTAGGTACATATTTCCTTTACCTAGAATTGAATATTTGATGGTTTTTTTGAGTGGAGCAAAGTATTTTACAAAACTAGATCTTAAGAGTGGGTATCATCAGATAAGGATAAGAGAAGGGGATGAGTGGAAAACTTCTCTTAAGACAAATGAAGGATTGTATGAATGGAGAGTAATGCCTTTTGGGTTGTCAAATGCACCAAATACGTTTATGAGACTCATGAAAGAAGTTCTCAAGGAGTTTATTGGTAAATTTGTAATAGTATATCTAGATGATATATTAGTTTACAACAACTCGAAGGAGGAGCACATGAGACATCTGAATTATGTCTTACAAAGGTTACAACAAGAGAAATTATTGCTGAATTTGAAGAAATGTTCATTCATGAAAGAGGAATTAATGTATTTGGGTTTTGTTATTTCCACTGAAGGGTTGAAGATGGATCCAGATAAGATCAAGGCAATCATGGAGTGGCCTTCACCTAAAAGTATTTTTGAGGTAAGAAGTTTTCATGGTCTTGCTAGTTTTTATAGGAAATTCATAAAGAATTTTAGTAAGATCAATGCTCCTATTGTTGAGACTATAAAGAAGGATAAACAACCATTTAGATGGACTGTTTAAGAATAAGAGAATTTTCAGCTGTTGAAGAAGAAGATCACTGAAAAATCTATTTTGGTTATACCTGATTTTAGTAAACCTTTCCAAGTGAAATGTGATGCCAGTGGAGAAGCTATTGGAGGTGTTTTAAGTTAGGAAGACAAACCTATAGCTTATTTTAGTGAAAAGTTGAATGATTCAAAGAAGAAGTATTCTTCTTTTGATAAAGAGTTTTATGCAATTGTGCAATCATTGAAGAAGTGGATACATTATCTAATGTCAAAAGAGCTCATACTTTATTCATATAACCATGCATTGTAGCATATTATGCAACAACCAAAGCTTAACCAGAAACATGCCAAATGGGTAGAGTATCTTTAGGGCTTCAATTTGTCTTGAAGCATATAAATGGCAATCAAACAAAGTTGCAGATTCTTTACGTAGGAGAAATAAATTATTGCAAGAGAGTCAAATTCAAGTGTTGGTTTTTGATTTTCTTAAAGAATTGTATGAGACAGATTTAGATTTTAAAGAAGCATTTGAAGCTTGTAAAAATCATGTTTTAATGGATAGGAATAAATGGTTGGATTATTTCTTACAAGATGGATTGTTGTTTAAGAGAAATTAGTTGTGCATACCAAATCGTTCTATGAGGGAGAACTTAATCAAAGAGAAACATAGTGGTGGACTTGCATGACATTTTGGTATAGGTAAGACTTATGAGCAGTTGAACATATTTTATTTCTAGCCGAAAATGAGATATGAAGTGGAAAAGTATGTGAAAACTTGCAAATTTTGTCAATATGCAAAGGGAAGAAGCCAAAACACAGGTTTGTATGTTCCATTACCAATTCTAAATAGGCCTTCGGATATGGTAAGTACATATTTTGTTTTGGGTTACCAAAGACTCAAAGAGGAAATGATTCAATTTTTGTTGTAGTGAACATATTTTCAAAAGTGGCACATTTTATTCCATGTTATAAAACTAGTGATGCTACTCACATTGCTAATCTGTTTTTCAAGGAGATTGTAAGATTGCATGGTTTGTCTCAGACAGGGATTCCAAATTTGTTGGACATTTCTAGAGGACACTATGGAAGAAGTCGGGAACTAAACTAAGTTTTAGTTCTGCCTATCATCCATAGACTAATGGACAGACTGAAGTTGTGAATATGAGTTCGCGTAATCTTTTAAGAAGTCTTACTCGAGAAAATCCAAAGCAGTGGGATCAAGTATTGGAACACGCTAAATATGCATATAATGAATCACCTAACGAGAGTAAAATATAGAGTCCATTCCATATAGTTTATGGAATGCATCCAAGAGGAGTGTTTGAGTTAAGAAACTTTGGAAAAATGCGATGAGAAGTGCAGAGGGAGAAGATTTTGCTTCGGAAATACAAGAAATACATGAACAGGTGAAACAACATTTACAGGATAGCAACATCAAGTACAAAGACAAAGTAGACATGAGAAGAAGAGAAGTGAAATTTTAAGTTGGGGATTTGGTTTTAGCACACATAAGAAAGGAAAGATTTCCAAAGAGGGAGTCTAACAAATTGAAGTTCAAGAAAATTGGACCATGCAGAGTATTAAGGAAATTTTTTACAAATGAATATGAAATTGAATTACCCCCTGATGTTGGAATATCTCCACTTTTCATTGTTGCTAATTTGTACAAGTATGAAGGTGAAATTGCAAATGATATAGAAGAAGACCAAGAGACACAAGAAATTGACTGAGTAAAAAAATTCCCTACAACAAAGAAATTACAACCAGAAAGGATCTTAGAAAAGAAAGTATTCAAGAAAACCAGAGGAGAGGAGTACTTTCAATAATTGGTCAAATGGAAGGATCAACCAATTGTTGAACCTACTTGGATAACAGAAAACATGCTACAGAAATTGGGCAGTTCTATAGAAGAGCTCATGGATAGGAGTCCATGATGAAATTTGTCCTCAGGAGTCTGATGTAGGAGCATAAGGCTTGAAGACAAATTCAAATAATTATTCCAAAAATACAAAAAAATACTATAGGCAAATGAGTGGGATCCTTTAGCCATCAATTTCCATGTTTTTCTAGTTAAGCATAGAGCTAGAATATAGGATTTGATCATGATGTAATAAATTCTAGTTAGTTAGCTGGAGTGGAGATTCTTAAGGAGGATGCCTTGCAGAACAGATAGGGTTAATAAATTTTAGCCTTTGAATTAGGAAATTTTTGTTAGGATGAATCAACACTTATGTAATTTTCACACTATTGTAAAGGGATTTTGACTGTTGAAGAAATTTGGCTTTCCTAGAGTGTATCTAGTAAAGTGGGAATTTTAGTTTCTATGTATGTGGATGAGAAATTCTTTGTCAAATCTTGAAGGATAATCTCCTTTGAAATATCTGTTTTATTGTGAAATTCAAAGTTTAATTGGTGTTCTATAAGATTGAATGAAATTGTGTTGATTGTGTTAAATTCCATGTTTTAGTTTTAACTGAGTTTCTCATGAATTTTGAGTGTGGAGTGGACGATCGAGATCAGTGGAGGAAGACTATGGATGCAACACGTGAAGCAGGGAAAATTTTAAGAACCCCCCCTAAATTTATAAATATAATAAATGGGCGAATCTCCATGGTATATAGGAAAAATGGAAGGCAATTTTATCAATAATATATATGTATATATAATTTTTTGGAATCTCTCACCAAGCATGGCGAATATTTTACTCAATTATAAAATCTTGTAATATCTTGGCAAGTCTTTCACTAAATAATAAAACTTTGTAAATTCCTAGTGAATCTTAGCATTGTGAACTATTAGAGAATTTTTTGAAAAAGTATAAAACCATATATGACAAGAGCCACATGGTGGCAATATCACTGTTTTTTTTCACATTTCCACGACATGGAACTTGTTTATAAAATTATGAAAAAGCCAACCAAGTCCCTTATAATATGAAGGTAAGATTATAATAGAGTCTGATACCTCTACTATGCTTGTCTTCGTTCAAGTGTCATATCTGCTATACTTAACACTGTGAATCACAACTCTCTCAAAACTCAACTCTATAGTGTAATTAAAACCTTTGGAAATTGAATCTGACAACTCTATAAAAAGGATTAGTGAAATATAAGCTTTTGTGAATGAGCCCACTAACTATCACTGCTAAACAATCAATCTAGACTATGAAGTCTTCCATCTTGATCACAATCATGCTCACGATCAAGGGAGTGCGACCACCTGGCTTGACATAATGGCCATCATAGTGTCACTCTGAATCTCCTTTCCTGTGTGGATGTTTTGACAAATCAATGTGAAATCAAAGTCACTTTGAATTTTCTTTCCTGCGAGGGATCACATCCACAGTTGATTAATAAAAGATAATATACTATATATTATGTTCAAGAAACTGACTACAATCTACAGTGG
The DNA here is from genome assembly GCA_000404065.3 of Pinus taeda. Lineage (NCBI taxonomy): Eukaryota > Viridiplantae > Streptophyta > Pinopsida > Pinales > Pinaceae > Pinus > Pinus taeda. The sequence goes on from APFE030373658.1 coordinate 172,267, forward strand.
AAACGAGACTTGAATTCTTATTCTGAATTTGAATATATTAGGACAACATAAGAGATAAAAATGTATATGACCTTAGTAGCTATAAAACAATCACTCCATCATTACAAGACCACCTAGATTTTGGCACTTGATCTAAATAATGGCACTAGTTGTAGTGCTTATTTGCATTAACACCATGGAAAAACAACAACAATGTTTCAAAGCACACTTACTGGAAAAGTTGTAATGTTCCAAGAATATTTAATGATAGCATCTAAACCTCGTACTATGGTGGGGAAACTAGAACCCAAATCTTGGAAGATATCTCATACCAAATCTGAGAAAAAAATAAAAAAGGGAAAAAATCAAAATCTATAAATCAAGCAATGAATTGTTTACAAATCAAATACAATTCCTTTAAATAACAGTTAAATTGTGGTGATATATTTAAATATTTAGTAAGAGGGGAACTTCAAACCATGGAATATTACCTTTGTCATTACAGTCATCCCTCAGTGACTGAGATTACAAATCAATACTTATAGAAAGATTATAAGAAATTATGTGAAATAGTAAAGCATAACCTCTATTTTCAAGCAACAAAATCAAGACATTGTTACTTCTAGAGCCATAATTGATACATAATCAATGAATCAAGTCCTTGTATGGCACATGCTTGTTTCACAACCTCTATTTTCTCAATAACAAAATCAAGACACTGTATGTGGTTATTAAATTGCATTTTAATTTGGAAGAGGATCTTATCAAAAGACATGGATTTATTCAAAGCTACAAAGCCTAATGGGTTACTGAAAAATAAGTTGGAATATGGGATCATGATACTTAAATTGAAAAATATGCTTTCCTTTTAGAAACATTACAGTTATACAATGTTTTTTGAAAGCATTAGAATTTGAAATTGGGCCTTTCTATCAAGACAAATTTTCATTAATAGAATGTACTTTCCTACCCGAAACGTTGTAGATATCCAAGGAAAACTTGAAAAGCATAAGAGAACTTAGCGTAATGTACTTTCTTTCCTTCCTTAACATTCTTAAAGAGTTGAGGTTCCCCAAGTCATCGGGTAGTATTCAAAGGAAATGACAGTTAGTAATAGTCCAATTCACAACTAAAGATGTGTCACAAATACGAGGGGGCATCTCCTCCAAATCACAAAAGTGCTCCAGGTTAAAATCTAGCATTATTGGAAGCTTAATGCTCGACTGGGTGTTATTGAACCTAGACATTTTTCCAATCAACACTAAAAGCTTAAATATAGCTTCTCTAAGTCCTACATGACTTTACTATGCTCTTGAAGTGGGGGCACATGCAGGCTCTCCAAGTGAATAGTCTTAAACTAAGTGAAGATAAGGCCGATAGATCATTCAGTGCGGATCTCTTTAACCCATAATTGAATACTATGTCTCTCTTGAACCCATAATTGAATACTATTAGGACTTTCAAATTTTTCATGGAACTCAAAAATGTTGGAAGAAAGTATTTGCTTCGAGAAAAGAGTAAAACTAAAGCCTCTGCTTGAGGGCAATTAATGTCACACCACTAACACTTCTCCATGGAATCTGTATAGGTAAACCACAAATGTAGAATTCCATTAGAATATTGTGTTTATTGAATACACAAATAAAATCATTGCATTTCTTTAAAATATCTTTTGAAATCAAAATTACCGAAATTACATATCGATAACCTAGTGGGTGTAGGATAAAATTCACCCGTGTCATTCACAGAAAGCATGAGAAAAAACCTAATACTATATATAAAACCAAGAAAAATTCAAATTCATCACTTCTAGGGACCTCTTAACCACCCTTCCAATACACAAGTATGTTCCTGTTTGCAGTTAGAAAAATTACCCAAATTACAATCTGTTTACTCCAGAATATGTTGGAAAGTTATAGAAGGATGACTAGTGTAATCAATCCATTCCTTTTAGCCCTAGATTTGTTTTAGTTTAAAACAAAATATACAAATATACTTGTCCAATGTCTATGCTTTAAACATTCACCTTAAGATGCTTTTACAATATAATTTCCTAAGTCTATTTAATATCTTCATTATCATAAAAACCAACCTATA
>APFE030373658.1:176126-196666 GCA_000404065.3 Pinus taeda
ATAAAAAATGTTTTATTTATTTACCATACTTCTCATTTATTTATATTTTTATTAATTTATCATACCTCTTTTATAAATATGGTATTTGGCCATAGGATTCACTTAAATAAAATCTATTCTTGAAAATGGGCCAATGGAAGGCTGTAACTCCTAATTTCAAGGGCTAAATTTACCTTTTTTACCCTCTCCCTTAAAATAAGGTGGGCTATTTGAGGTGATTTGTAAAAATGTACTATGATACAAAATATTTGCCCACTAAAAATTTAAAACCCCTTAATTTCGCCAAAGGGCAAACATTCACCCATAAAATTATCCTTGACGTGAAGATTTAATTTGGATTCTTAGATCTCGGTTGAGGCAGATCAACGGTGTTTGGGCGCAGAAGTTAACTGACACTTAACGAGTCAAAGTGGTTGGAAAAACCCACAAGTGGATTTCAGTCAGAAGAAATGTCATTAGTATTTTCCTATTGGCTCTGATACCATATACATCTTGACACATAAGAGAGAGGAGAGAGGGAGAAGTTTCTTATCGAGCAGGTTTAAAGTACGCAAGTTAACCGAGTGATATTCGTTTGAGCCAATAGATATGGTGAAGCAAAATTAACGGTTGATAGGTGAGGAGTAAGTTTGAGGTCGAGAAAGTGAGGTGACCATTGGATCCTAAACAGATCAACGGTGAAGAAGTGCTGACAAGTTTGTAGAAGACGAGCTTCAAATCTTATTAAACTATGGCTTGTGTTACCACCAGGTCCAGACTAGTGGAGGTTTAGTGGAACTCTGCAGTTTTAGAGGAGTTTGCTAATTTAGTGGAAGCTCTAAGGTTATCAGTGGATGACAAAGAGCCCATTGAACCAACAATTACATCCAGAACCAGAAGTAGAAGATATAATCTCACAGTTTGGAAGATTAACACTCCTTCTTACACCCAGATTGCCATCAATAGGTCTACCATGGAACTGCCTATTATAGGGACTTTGGAAGCCCCAAAACCCAAGAATGAGTTAAAATCTTTGCTACTCCTTATCATGATTGTACTCCTAGAAGTGTTCAAGAGGGAAATTTTCAAGATAAATGTGACATTGTAGATGAAATGCAATGCGTTATTAACTTTGAGGTGCTTACTAAGGTGGAGAGATGGGTTGAAAACATGGCCCACTACTAGAGTCTCCTCAATCACTATATACATATAGTCAATCTTTACTAGCACCTCAGGTTATTGTTCGGCGCATGGTGATGGAGAAGAACACTACCTAAGAAGAGATGGTTTTTAATTGGATGAATTATAGGTGTTAATGTGCTTCATGGACAACAAACTAGGGAAAATTAAAGCCCACTTTGACTTGCCCCCTACTCTACGTTGTTCTCTAGGAAGTGAAAGGGATCCTATCCCTGTGGAAGCCTTACAATATAGAAAATATTAAATGTTAATTATCTTCTCTAGTTACCTACTATCAAGTCCCACTCACTTTTTTTTTTGCTTCAGTAAATCCCTATATCGCATGTATTTTTGACAAACTTGTTCATTTTTTGGTACACTATTAGTCAAATTTTTGTGTGGCTCTTAATTAGGAAAATCAAATTTTGTGCTTGGTCTGGTTTCTATGGTGGCAAACCATGAAAGATTTCAACCTATTTTGATGTAAAATAATAATTTGATGGAATGAAAACACTTTCACTTAAGAAAAAAGTACAATCATATAATGCAAATCAATAAGGTGCATTGATTTCACTATTAGTAAATTGAAAAATGATTTGGTGCGTTCATAGCAAAAAGTATCAAATTAAATGGATTCATCATGGAAAATTTTTTCAAAATGTTTATTACTATGATATAAAATATGTTCTTTCTTGTAAGTTCTAATCCAATGTTTTCTTTAATTGAGTGTGAATTATATCCTATTAGTTTTTGAAAATTAAAATCATAATGATTTGGTGCATTGATAACACAAATTATTAAATTAAATGGATTCATCATGGAAAAAAATTTCAAAATACTGATTACTATATTAATATAAAATATTTTTTTACTTGTAAGTTATAATCCAATACTTTCTTTCATTGAGTGTAAACTATATCCTATTAGTTTTTGCACATTAAAATCATTATTTAGTTTTTGTTATAATGTTAAGCTGGATATAGAGTGAACTCATATATAGAATACATTAAAAAACCAAGAGCATGTTAGAGAGGCTAAATATAATTATGATATGCATATGAGAATATATTTATTTACTCCTACTTGTTTTTTTTTTTCTAAATAAGTCTAAGATCTATTACTGTAACAAAATGATACAAGGAGGTTGTGGCCTCTATAGTTTTGAGCCAAGGTTCATGGCATAATGCAACAAAAACAAAATTAATACTACCCAGAGGTGGGAAATCAATCCAGTCCAAAATAAGTTTTCTACCTGCGTAGGGGAAACTAGCATATGAACATGGAGCAATATTCTATTGACTTCAGTTTCAAGACTAACTATTTTTCTCAAAAATTCAAAAGTAAACCCATAGACTTGGTTTCCAGGAACTTGAAATCTGAAGATGCGTGGTGAATTATGTGTCATTCAGTGCTGAAGGGTGTTCTTCAATAATGAATCATATGTAGGCATCGAGGGCATCCTTGTCTTTCTGTAGCGCACCTGTGTCATCCTTCTTCAGAGGTTCTTCTCGATTTTTCTCCACTGCCAAAGGCTTGCCCTGAGCATTATCCCTCTTATCCATTGCATTGGTGGGCAATCCTTCGTCACTAGATGGTTCCTCATGGAAGGTGACTGTGATGGTAGCTTTGATGAGTGGTTGATTTAGAGAGCAATGGTAGATGAATTGGGCTGAATGGTTGGATTGCTGAGAGCTTGAAGGAATATGAGTAGCTGGAATGGCTGTTTGCAAAGGCTAGGAGTGGACAGTGTGCATGTGGCCTCTATCACTGCGAGTATCAAGATAATGGGCTGAGGTGTAATTTTCCGAGGGGGAAGAGGAGTCTGAGACTGTTGAGGGCATAGAATGGGGCAGTCTACCTCTACTACTACCCCTCCTACTTCGCATTCGATGGTGCAGTCTGGGCATGATGGCATGGGGATGAAGGGACTAGGTTGGCATTGAGTGGAGCTCTGAGGTGGAAGGCTCAAAAATCCTAGAATCAAAAGTTAGGTTGCAGATCAAGCTCTGAGAGTAATGGTTGCCCTATCCAAACTCTATGCAGCAAAGAATGTTGCATCACTTGCCTGTTGCAGTGCATGTACTTGGCTTCACTGCAGCCGGGGGGCACTTGCAACTTAGAGGAAAAGGAGTTGAAATAGAGGAGGTGGGTCAAATATTACCTGAGGCTCCATGATGTAGAGCCAAGGTGTGATGGTGCTAGTGAGTTGATTCGAGTGCCAAATTGAGTGGAATTTACTGTTGCTGTGAAACGGTTTAATTTCTTTGTGTGTGGGATTATGGGTGGCCATGTGGCTATGCCACTTGCCATCCCGTTCCTCTGCCATTAGATCAGTCCTGGAATACACCTGCATCTGGGAGTATTTACTCCTACTTGTTAGTATTGTAGATGCTTTAGAAAATTTGTTGCGCTTGATGCTATGTGGAGGGTGAGAATGAAGTTTTACTCGATGATTTACTAACATTTTTTCCTTCTCATTCATATTACCACATTAATATCCCATAGCCTAGATTTTCCTTAGTTTATTTGAGCATCATGGGCTGTGTAATATTTAGAACTAAGGATTGAGGATTCCATGTATGTTTATTAGTGTTTCCTCTTCATTACGTGGGCTTTTTTTGGATGTTGCCATTGTTGTATTTGTCCATCATTATTTTTAGACAATGTGTGGAAGTTGTGTGAGGTTGTTGTTAAAGTTGAGGGTTCACATTGATGTTATGTGCATTCACTCTTGACAAATGATTTTAATTTAATTCCTTTTGAATGTTATCAAATGATATAACCTTGAAGATTCTAATCAACTCCCTAATTGTAACCATCCACTGATCCAATAAAGAAGTGTTTAAGGAAGTATAACCTTTCAACTAATCTATAAAAACATTTGAATCCCCTATCACTTATAAGTTTAGATTGAAGAAGTCACACAATTAAAATGACTAACTTAAATGACTAATTTATGTTATTGTACTACTTGCTAGGTAGTCATATTTTTGTTCGTAGACTAAATTAGTCATTCGTGTTAGTAATTTTTAGTTGTATTACTTATTAGCTAGTCACATATTTTAATCCTTGAATAAATTAGTCATTTATGTTAGTTGTTTTTAGTTGGGTCAGTTGAGATTGCTTAATTTTGGTAGTATTTCACTTGGAAAAGCTACAGTGACTAACTTTTTTAGTCATCTAGTCACTAATTTGATCATTTTCTACTAGTGTATGAAATTTAGGATTTTTCTACTAATTAGGTCATCATATTTTTGTTTTAGAAGATAGGTTGAAATTGAGATTTCTGATATCTTAGGTCTTGCATTAAAATTCGTGTTGCTTTCATAATGGTTTCAAACATTCCTGTTGAGTTATGAAATGGGTATGTATTTACTATTAAGTTCATCATCGTTTTCCTTTATTCTTATCTTTTTCATATCTTAATGTGCTAATATATTGAGGAATTATGGTAAGAAATGAATGAATTATTTGCAGTTGTGATTTATCTAACTTTTACCCTTCTTTATGCAGGAAAGAGATAAAAGGAACAATTGTTGTTCCCTGACACTAGAACAGCAAAATCCGACAAGCAAAGGAAGGAATGTGTCAGTTGCGGACAAGGCTGAGAGAAAATTAGAGGGATCAGCACGGAATAGGAAAGATGACTGAAGATAGAAATCAGTTGTGAATCCCTCAGGATTGGGAGATCCTAAGGGATCGCATTTACCATTTACTCTTTACCCCTTTCTAATCATAAAAGAAAACGATTGTAAGGAGAAAGGAGAGGAATCTCTATTAATTTTTAAGTTGTAAATTTAATTACAGACTTGCGCTATTGAAGAACGTGATTACTTTGTAATGCTACTTAACTTTGATGATTAATATATAGTTGAAGTTGTTGTTCCCTCACATTATCTGAAGTAAATTAGCAGTTTTCACTGGCGGCTAAGGGTCTAGCCTCTAGTGTATTTAAATGCTTTCTTGTGTTATATTTCTGATTCTTCTAGAGTTTGGTTGGTTTGATAATTTCCTATTTCCATGAGTTTATTTTATTATCTCTTCATTACTTTCCTGTATCGAAGTAGTGTATGTTCTATTTATAATTGACATCGCTATCATTTGATTTGAGTCATGTTTATTACCGCATGAATTATCTAGATAGTGCATTGCATTGATTGAATCATCTGTAAGAGTTTGATTATTGCTATTAGACTCCCAGAAACGATAGCATTCTTATCTTGATTGCTTTATATAGATTAAGCATAGTTTAGATTGAATCAACTAAGCAGAGGTGAGTTATTGTTACTGTGCTCTCGGCTGAAGATGCTACTACTTGAATTGTTGTAAGATTGATTTTAGTAGAAGATTGAGCTTTGATATTTCTTGTAATTATTACAATTGGAGTTTATTAGATGCATCTATACTACAATTTAGGAAACATTACTCTCTGAATTAATAGTAGACAATTTAGGAAACATTACTCTCTGAATTAATAGTAGCCACATACTATGTACACTCTTGAAATATGAGGACTTACCCTAATTGATGATTAATGTGGGATAATTAGGAGGTTTAAAAGGCACCCTTTATCTCCCAACATTTTGGCATCATCGCTAGGGAGAGTGTAGCCATTTAGAAAGAGTGATATATATTTGATAATTGTGGTTGAGGAAGAATTGGGTATTGAAAACAAAAGGAAAGAACCTACGTAACGAGAAAGTAAATTGCTTGCTCCCCTGCCCGCTTTTCAGCACAATTACAAAAAAGCGAAGTAGGTGTTTGATGCTTGTTTGTTGAGAGAGAACTGGGCATTAAAAATGGAAGGTAAGAACCTACGTACGGATTAAGTAAAATTCCTGCTCCCCCACCCGCTTTCTAGTAGAATTTTTAGGTACCTAAGATAGAAATAAACATTTGAAGTTTTTTACATGAATGATTTAGAAGAAAATACTTGAAAACAATCCAGTTCCACATCCCAAACCTGAAAAATCTAAGGGACTGGTGACCCTTGGATGATCAACTTTCATCGATGACATCTTAAAGAAAGTTGAATCTCAGCGATCAGTAGGTCCCCAAAACATTGCTTCCAGAAAACCTACTGTCTCCCTTCAGGCCATAGGCTCACCATCTGTAGCCTATGCTAATGTCCGCAGTAAAACAGGAGGAACTGAGTAGAGTTTTCAAGATATTGAAAATTCGCACCCAAGTCCCTCACAAGAAGGGAATTCTTGTAATATTCATGAAGGAAGAGGAGAAACAGGGGAAGCAGAGGAACCAAGATCCCCTCAGGTAGTAATTGAACAAAGGACACCCAATATCTCAGACCAAGGGAGTGTTGTTAAGATCATTCCCACCCCTTCTAGTCATCCTAGAATAACTCTCTAGAGGTCCCAGAAGGGCACTGACATATATTTAATCAAATGGCCAATAACCCACAAGCACCCTAGACCTCTACATTACAGTATCCTATATTTGACACAGCTGTCAACGCACCCATGAAAGCTATCCCTCTACAAAATATTCCCACCTTTCATGGACTCACATCAGAGGAACAAGATGCATTTCTATTTGAATTTTATGTATTATGTCAGTGTTATTATTACACCACCAACCCCCAGAAATTGAAGTTGATTCCCTCTACGTTAAAGGGAGCAGCTTTGTGTTGGTTTATGGGACTAGGAGGAGGCACTATTAATGATTGAGGTCAAATGAAAACCACTTTCATTAAAAAATATCAGAACTATTGTAGATCTAGGGAACTAAAAGATGAAATATTCCAAATGGTAGCAAGACCTAGTGAAACATTGGAAGAGTATGTGGAGCATTTTCAATATAACCTCCAATGGTCTCCCCATGCAACTCTGCATTTTCCTAATAATTTGCTAAAAACTACACTGATTAAAGGGATGAAAGACCAATGGATAGAGACATTAAATATTATGGGTAAATGTGATATATATCAAGAAGACTGTGCTAACATTATTAATTTGTGTATCAGGTGCTCAAGAGGTAGTACGAGATTGAAACCAGTGGAATGTGATATGACCATCGTGGACAACAAAATCTCTGGTAGGAGCATTACTCATGCAAAAATAGGCAACGTATTGGAGGATTTCGAAACATATATCTTGGGAACTTTGATGACACAATTAGACATCATGTAAGCCAAGCAGAAGCAGGTTGAAGCAAAATGGAATTTGGTGATCTTTTGCGCTCGATGCAGGAAGAAACATAGTCATAAAGAATGCCTGTTGGATATGGTACAGACTTGTGCCGTATGTACTAAAGATCATGCTACAGAAAACTACCCATCACTACCAGGGTTAAAAGTAGTTTTAAAGGAGGCAGAGGAAGAAACAGAACCAGTCTACCTGCTAAAACAATGTCGCCAATGGAAAGCACAACAAATAGGTACACCTACTGATCCATCTTCTTTCTTTCAGCCCTCGCAATACAATTCTCAACAATACATGGGAGCTACGTGGTAGAACCAACCACCTTTTCCTAGTTGGTCAAAAAAAACATTCTCTATGCCACCTTGGTCCAATCAATCAAATCAAAACAACAATTGGCCAAATTCCTCTTACTTTCCACCATTCTGGCAGAACAATGCATATCCATCCCAATGGCCACCCTCCACTTCACAAAACTAGAACTGGCAGTCAAGCTGGAAAAAACCTACAAACCAGTCAGCAGGAACAATCCCCCTACCTTAACCTACACTACCAACACCTTACACATTGCAGCAGAACCCTCAACCCAATCTACGATCGCAGCTCCCAACCCAACCCAACCCGAATCCCAACAATAGACCAATCCAATCTGTACAAATTATTAAAGGACTAGAGCCGGAAACTGAGTTGAGGGAGTGTAATGAACTCAAATTAAGGTCTAGATAGATAATTGAATCAGAGGGGGATAAAAATATACAATTATAAGATTTGTTACCTGTAGAACAAACACCTCAAGTGGAGAATAAGGTTAAATAGAAAAGCCACAATCAAACTATTACCTCTTCTCCACCATTCCCAGAGAGATTGATTATACCCTGCTCAATAACATATCTTGATTTTGATCTTCTGGGAGAATTAAAAAATATGTGTGTAAAAATACCTCTCATCTAGGCTATTCAGGTCATTCCAATTTATGCAAAAACTATTAAGAAATTGTGTATAAAAAATCCGAAGAGGAAAATAAAACAACCACAACTGTTCACATAGTCAGAAGTTTGTCTGATTTATTATCACGCAAAGAAACACTGATGAAATATGAGGACCTAGGACACCCTATAGTCACGGTACAAATAAATGGATGTTCCTTCCCCAATGCATTAGTTGATCTAGGATCAGTCATTAATATTCTCACAACAACAACCTGTGAAAAACTTGGCATTACAACCTTGGATCCAACCACGACCTTGCTGGAACTGGTTGACCGATCGGTTGTCAAACTAGAAGGGACATTACAGGATGTGATGGTGTCTGTAGATTCTTGAGAATACCCAAAAGATTTCTTGATCATCAATCCTAGAAACTGACTAGACAGACATCCCTTAATTCTAGGAAGACCCTGGGTAGCAACCACAAATGCTTACATAAGCTGTCGAACACGCAGCATGACTATAGAAAGAGGAAGTAATGTGAAGAATCTAGATTTATATCCTCCAACTCAGCCAAGCCTAACAATAATAAAAACTAGAAAACAACCTGTATCATATTTAACTGAAAACATTCGATCATCGCTAACTGTAGAAGATGCTCTTGAATTTAAGAATCAAATAGTATATGACATTATTCACAGTTACATTAACCAACCAGATGTCGTATCCAATCTAAAATGTCACATGATCGAAGCAGCCCTGGATAATGAAATTGAAGAAGATCCCTTAAAAGATATTAATGACCAGATAATACCAACATCAATTGTTTATAACAGTAAACCCAATTGAGCTAGGGAAAGTCCTAAAAATTAACAAAAACCTGACTGGTGACTAGGAGTAGAGGTTTTTTCAACTTCTTAAAAAATATAAAGAGGCTTTCTCTTGGGATTACCCAAACATGAAAGGGATTGATCCCCAGTTATGCATGCACCACATCTATACAGAGAAATATGTGAGACCCATTCGACAACACCAACGGAGGTTAAACCCTCACCTTAAAGATGTTGTTAAAGATGAACTACAAAAAATGTTAGATGTAAATTTCATCTATCCTAAATCTGATAGAAAATGGGGTTCTCCATTAATTGTGGTGCCTAAAAATAATGGGAAGTGGCAAATATGTGTCGATTATAGAGAGCCTAATAAATCAACCCAAAAAGATCATTTCCCCCTCCCGTTCATCGACCAGGTCTTGGAAACATTGGCAGGTAAGAAATTCTTCTCTTTCCTAGATGGCTTCAGCAGCTACAAGAAAATCCAAATTGCCCCTGAATACCAGGATAAAACTACCTTCACCTGCCCCTGGGGGACATTTCCTTATAGGGTATTACCTTTTTGACTGTCCAATGCACTTGCCACATTCTAGAGAGCCATACTTAGCATTTATTTCAGACTTGATAAACAAGGGACTCGAGGTGTACATGGATGACTTTACACCCTATGGAGATGACTTTGAGCCGACATTAAAAACGCTAGAGAAAGTCTTACAAATATGCATTGCTACCAGGCTTTGCTTAAGCCATGAGAAATGCCACATGATGATGATGAAGGGCCTCATCCTGGGTCACTACATCTTAGCAGCTAGAATTCAGGTAGATCCAAAAAAAATTCAGATAATCCTCTTGATACCTACCCCCTGCACACAAACTATGGTACATAGTTTTTTGGGATTTTCTAGATATTATAGAAGATTTATAAAGAATTTCTCCCAAATTGCTACACCATTATATGCTTTAACAAATGTGACACTACTTTTGAAGATTTAAAATGGCTAGTATCAACAACCACAGTATTACGGGGCCCAAACTGGGATTTTCCATTTCAGATTTCATTCGATGCATCAGATACAACCATTGGAGTAGTTTTCGGCCAGGAGGAAGATAAGAAGCCTTATGCGATATACTAAATTAGCAAAAAAATAACTCCTCCTAAGTTGAATTACATTGTAATCGAGAAACAATTTATGGTTGTAATCTATGCTATTAACAAATTCAGACACTATATAACATGATACCCTGTGGTTTTGTATACTGATCACTCAGTTATTAAATATTTAGCTAATAAACATGTTACAAATGGAAGAGTGACATGATGGTTGATCCTTTTGCAGGAATTCAACTTAACAATCAAAGATCAACCAAGGAAGGAAAATTTGGTAGCAAACTTCCTCTCACGTGTGCCAAAGACAGACAACTCAACAGCAGTAGAAGACCAGTTCCCTGATGAGCACTTATTTGTTGTAGCCATGAAAACACCATGGTGTGTGGATGTCACAAACTACCTCGCAGTGGGAAAATTACCCAAGCACCTGATGCCGAGTGAAAGAAAACGAATAGTACAACGTAGCACTCAGTTCTCCTGGATCAGAGTATATCTATTTCATATAGGAGCTGATATGCATATTCAAAGATGTGTCAGGGAAAATGAAATCTTCGACATCCTAAAAGATTGCCATGATGGGCCTTGTGGTGGACATTTCACAAACTACAGGACTGGAAATAAAGTCTTATAGATGGGATACCATTGTCCCACCATTTTTAATAACGCCAAGAAGTTTGTCCAGACATGCGATAGCTGCAAAAGAATAGGCTGTCCTGGATAGTCTGACGAGATGACCCTGCATCCAGAGTTAGTCATTGAACCTTTTGAACGATGGGCGTTAGATTTCATTGGCCCAATAAACCCATCATCCAATAAAAAGACAAATATACTAGTTGCAACAGAATATGTGGCTAAATGGGTGGAGGCAGAAGCATTACCAAGGGCAATGGAGGACTCAGTAATCCACTTTCTTTTCCAACATTTCATGTAGTATGGCTTGCCTAGAGAAATAATCATGGATGGAGGGCGACAATTTGTAGGCCATAAGATTGTTGTGACATTAAAAAAACACCATATCATGCACAGAATCACATCTGCATACCACCCGCAGGCAAACGTCTAGCTAGAAAGTACCAATAAAGTAATCGAGGCTATATTAACAAAGACAGTCGCATCACATAGGCGTGACTGGGCTACATGATTTCCAGAAGCCCTATAGGCATATTGCACGACATGGAGAAATACCACAGGATACCCCCCATATCATCTAGTGTTTAGCAAAGAACCTATCTTCCCAACATAAATTGAAATTCAGACATTGAGGATAGCTCAAGAAGTAGGCTTGGACTTGAATGAAGCACAGATTAACAGGCTACATCAAATCAATGAATTGGATGAAATCCGGCTATCAGCTCTCCATCATACTGCATTGATCCAACAACAAAGAGTGAATGGCATGATGCCCTCATCGAGAAGAAAATCTTCCATGAAGGTGATTGGGCACTTCTGTATGATTCTAGGTTCTAGGATTTCCTCGTTAACTCCAGACCAAATGGTTAGGCCCCTATGAGATACAAGAGGTGCTTGATAATGGCACCCTTACATTAGCCACCATTGATGGGTCTAGCTACTCTTTTAAAGTGAATGGACATCGAGTACGCCTCTATCACAAACCACTTACAAGGGAATCTTTTTGCCAAGAGTTATGGGAAGATTTCACTATACAAATTCTTACTGAGGAGGGTGACCCTTCCACATCATCAGTCCAGTGAAGTAGATTTTTTTTTTTTTTTTTTTTTTTATTTTTTATTTTTTTTTTAATTTTTCAGAAATTTCCCTTTCTGTTTGATTGAATTTGCTTCGATAATAAATTGTATATTAGTTTTTTTCTATTTTTCCTTTGTTGTTCCCTATAGGGAACAGTTGTTGTTCCCTATAAGGAACAACAATGTTCGTGTGTATTTTCCCTTGCTATTCCCTACAAGGAACAGTTGTTGTTCCCTAGAGGGAACAACAATTTCTGTGTGCATTTTTCTTTGTTGTTCCCTACAGGGAACAGCTGTTGTTCCCTACAGGGAACAACTATTGTTCCTTATAGGGAACAATTGTTGTTCCTTATAGGGAACAACAGTTTTTGTGTGTATTTCACCTTGTTGTTCCCTATAGGGAATAGATGTTGTTCCATACAGGGAATAGAATTTTTCATGTGAATTTTGTTTTGTTGTTCCCTACAGGGAACAACTACTATTCCCTACAGGGAACAACAATTTTCGTGTGAATTTTGTTTTGTTGTTCCCTATAGGGAACAACTATTGTTATCTCTAAGGAACAACAATTTTTGGTGTGCATTTTTTCTTGCTGTTCTCTACAGGGAACAACAATTTTTGTGTGTAGTTTTATTTGTTGTTCCCTATAAGGAACAAAAATGTTTGCATGCATTGTTTTCTTGTTGTTCCCTATAGCTAAAAATTGTTGTTCCTTGTAGGGAATAGTTGTTGTTCCCTACAAGGAACAACAATTTTTAGCATGTATTCCCTTGTTGTTCCCTATAGGGAACAACTATTGTTCCATCTAAGGAAAAAAAAATTTCGTATGTATTTTTCTTTGTTGTTCCCTACATGGAAGATCATCATTTTGCAATAGTTTTCTTTGTTGTTCCCTAGAGGGAACAACTATTGTTCCCTCTAAGGAACTGTTATCACTTAGGCTGTCCCTAAGCTCTTGAAGGGATACGGCCGAGGTAACCACAAACCAATCTTTGGATTACAGGTTCTAGCCCACCTGCAATCAGAGAGGGCTCTCTCTTAATAATTTAGCTTTGTTGAGGATGATTTTGGGCTAGCTATTAGTTTCAGGGGTTTTAATTTTTTGTTTGGATGGAAGATGAATGTGAGGCAGATATATCCAAGCAGAGAGGCAAGGGAAAGTGTGATAAGTTTCAAACCATTGGGCATGGAGCCATGGATTAAGGCTTGCTGTTGCTTTTTCTTGGTCACAAGAGGATTATGGAGTGGGATAGATACACATGAGACAATTACCAGTTTGCTGAAAAGATGGAATGATAATCAGTGATGAAAGGCAATCAAGAATCTTTCACCAACTGACAGGGAGGAGAAGTGAATGAATTGTTATCTAGGAGCAGTTAAGAATTCCTAAACTAGCATTCATATGTGAAAGAAATAGCATAAAAAAAATCATTTAAGTATGCATGTTCATAACTATTCCTGATGAAAACATAGAGAAATTAGAGAAATTGAGCCTAGGGTGCAGTCAAGCAAATCCTAAACTAGTCTTCTTTTCTGCAATTTAGATGGTGGATTGATGATAACATAAACATAAAGACTAAACAGAGTTTAGAGAAACACTTATTGAACCATGTTGAAGCACGGGAATTCCATAGTCACTCCTCGACCAGTAAGACACAACAGACAGATTCAGAATCCATACTTTCAGCAGTCTTTGATTATAGAAAGTGTCACATTTACAGTGGGAGTCTCTGCTCGAGAAAAATATCAGACTAACAAAGATCAAACATTCAACTAACCAACCAACCCCTACTCCATTTTTCAGGGTGGTATATATAAGCAAAATATCTAAAGTCATTTATTATAACCGACCTAGACAGGTCTGTAGGAAAAAGCTTTCTAAACCTAACTTATGCTGGCATTAAATGTAATCAAGTCTTTTTGGGCTATGCTAGTGGCAGCTGGATCAAAAATTAAGTTAATGTGATGTCCTCTGTGGCTTGGTTCAGTGGTTCTGTCATAACTGTGCATTGAGTTCTGGTCCACTGATCTCCTGTGAGTTTAGTGTGCAGTCATTTGTGCCAGCGAGCTTTCAATGTGTCCTCAACTGCTTCTTGACTTTCAGGGCTTTCCTTTTAATGTTGGATTTGCCTCAAGCCCTGAGAAAATATCCTCTGATACACTTTGGCGCTACTATGATACTCTTTGACATGCTTTTTAGCTACATATTTGATCTGATACTCTTTAACCTCTGATCCTGGTCTCTCTTTGTCTTTTGATGCGTTCAAAATTGCAAAATCAGGCTTTTTCGGGCCTTTTCGGTGCAAAAAGGGCCGAGGAATAAAAACCAGCCCTTAAAATCTTGTCAGCAGTGGACTTCCAATATAAGTGTCCTCCATAGTCCCCTACATGGAATTCTTTCATGATGTTGTTAGTTTCATTCATAGTCAAACAATTAAGCAAAATGCCTTCATGATTTTTCCAAAACAAAGCACCATCTATGACACAAAACTTTGATGATTTCATCCTTAGAAATATTTTGTTGGTCCTGGACAATCCTGGGGGAGCACACAAGTTTAACAATACAAAGCAAATATCAGCATACCATGGGGATTGCAAAAAGGTTTCACTGATCTATGGATTCGCCAGCTCCGGTTCATTGTCCAGTTGATTAATGTCTAAGGCTTGGAAATTTGTTTCGGACATTAGTTTGGCTAAACCTTGTCCTTTTATCAGCTTGGTAGGTTTTATCTCAATGTCATATTCAAGAATGCTGGCAATCCATTTGCCTCTTTTGCCTTCTAGTACCTCTTGAGTTAATATATCTTTTACAACAGAGTTTGGGACATAGGCAATCACGTGTGAGTATAAGATGTAAATTCTAAAACCTTTGATGGCCTTAACCAGGGAATAAGCCTGCTTTTCCATAATCTGATATTTCAAGGGTGCATCTCTTAAAGCTCAGCTGAAGAAAGAAATTGGCTTTTCATTACCTTGATCATCTTTTTGCAAAAGGATAGCGGCTATGGTGTGATCAGATGCAAAAGAAAAAATAATAAAATCTTTGTCGAATTGCGGACTGGTGAGGACAGGTGTTTGAGTTATGGCAGTTTTGATACTCTCGAAAGCCTGCTTGGTTTCAAGAGACCATCTTACCTTGGCATCTTTTTTTAACATATTTCTCAATAGCCTTATTAGCTCAGCTAGGTTTGGGATAAATCTCCTTAGGAAATTGATCTTTCCCAAGAATGCTTGCAGCTCTTTTATATTTCTTGAATATGGGATTTGGAGGATAGCATGAATTATTTCAGGGTCAATTCTAATCCCATCTTTTGATATGATGTGGCCTAGGAGCTTGCCCTCCTTAAGGGCAAACAGGGACTTCTTAGGATTCAAGGAAATGCCATAGTTCCTGCATGTCATGAAAATTTTCCTTAGATGTTTAAGGTGCTCTTGGTTAGATTTGGAGAAAGGGGTTAGGTCATCTAGGTATACAACAAGGAAATCATGTATCTCCTTGGAAAATGCAATATCCATTGCCCTTTGAAAGGTAGCACCAACGTTTTTTAACCCGAAAGGCATTTTAACATACTTAAATGTTCCCCGCGATGTGGTAAAGGCTGTCTTGTCTTGGTCATCTGGGTGAACAAGTATCTGATTAAATCCTAAAAATCCATCTAGTAAAGAAATTATAGATGATCCCACTACTCTTTGTAAGATATGGTCCATTTTAGGTAAAGGATAGTGGTCTTTTAGAGAGACATGGTTTAAATTTCTCAAGTCTACACACAGTCTTATCTCTCCTGATTTTTTCCTTGTGGGAATCAAGTTAGATACCCATTCAGAGAATCTGATGGGTGCAATAATACCTGCTTCAAACATTCTCTTTATTTCTTTTTAAATGAGGGGAAGAAGCATGGGGTTGATTCTTCTAAGTTTCTGTTTGAATGGTTTTTGGTTTGGTTTTAGGGGAATGGTGTGTTGGATCACTGAGGTGTCATAGGACTTCAATTCCTCATAACTCCAAGCAAATACATCTTGGAATTCTTTGAACAAATCCACATATTTTGGTTTTTGATCAGGGGGCAGATTTTTGGACAACTTAATCATTTTGGGCTGTTGTGCTGTTCCTATGTTGTGTTCTTCTATAGCAGCATTTAGAGGTTCCATTTTTGGCTTTTTGGGCACATCATTGTCATCGAACATGTCTTCTAATGGAGTAAGGCCAGTAGGTAGAAAATTACTCTTTAGATCAATAAACTCATCCTATTCTCTGGTTGTTTCCTCTAAACACATTTTTTTTCAGTTGTTCTATGTTTGCATTCTCAAAAACAGTTGGGTTAAGGATTTGTTTAGCTGTTGCAGCTGTTACAGTCGGGTGATTTCCTTCTTTTAGCTGTTGGGAATCGTTGATGGTATCCATGTCAATGTTTGTGTTCGAAAATTCGCCCTCAAGAGTGAGGAAATTGTTAATTTGGGCATCATTTTGAAACACTTTCCAATCCTTGACATTGTTGGGGACCGAGGGTCTATGTTTTTATCTCAGCAATGAAATGGTGATTTGGTTCAAAGGGAAGCTTGCATGTGCTAGAAAAAGTTGCTAGACTATGAGCATGAATGTTATGGTCTCTTGAAATTTTGGCCAGCTTGGACTCATTGAAAGAATTGAATATTTCTGTGGCAACAGTCCTGTAAGCTCTCATTCTACTGTCATTAGTAACAAAGTTAGCTTTCATTTGTTGTATAATCAAGTTGGAGTCATCTAGAATGGACACTTTAGTAGCTCCTAGGACTTTGAGCAATTTTAGGCCTAAGAGGAGATATTCATACTTTGCCATGTTGTTTGTACATTTGAAATTTAGTCTATAGGCATGGCCTTCTGCATGATTGTCATGTGTATTGTAGATCCATACTCCTGCCCCTGCTCCTAATTTATTGACAAAACCATCAAACTCTAAATACCATGTGATTTATTACTTAAGGTTTGTATTAAGAGTTTCAGTTATCTGAGGATTGGGCAGACTTATCATTTCTTTTTCGGGAGGTTCTTCTTGTTTGCTAGTTGCCTTTACTGTTGTGGCAATTTTATGGACATTGGCAACTGATTCCTCATTGATGCGCGTTTCTTGCTCTAAGGTTGAAGGCTTATCATCAGTTGGAGGATTGGTGTCATCATTAAATAAAATAAAAGAATCCATATTAGAATGGATTGAATAAATTGGAAAATTTTGGGTCTTTTCCTCACTGCTTACCACGTACTTCATCAGTGTTTCCCTGTACAATCTCTTTGGTTGCCCAAAGACAGATATAGTGGCATAAGAGAGGTCAAGTTGAAGGGATCCTTGCAGTTTCGCTCCCCATGATCTTGATAGGAGCATGCCATACTTTGTGGGAATGTCAGCAACTACTATGTCCATTAGAATTGTCTTGTTGGGAAATTGGACTAGAGACACACAAAGGTCTTTGATTAAGCCTAAACACTTGACTTGACTTGAGTCAAAGGAGTATAAATCTTTACAGGGTCTTGTGACATCAAGGTTCAACTTTTCCATTACAGCTTTGGGCATAAGGTTATGTGAGGCTCCTGAGTCAAACATGGAATTATGCAAAATTTTGTCATGTATGTGCAAACTGACATAAAAGGGTGGAACAGGTCCATATGTTGATTTACTATTAACTTCAGGACCAAACAACAGCTCAGGGATATCATCTAAAACATTTACATCGTCCTTGACCTCTGGTAGTTGAAGTGACCTTTGGATTTGTTGCCTATATACATCATTTTTAGCAAGTTCTGAGAGGGGAATGGATATCTTTAGTTTTCCAATTTCTGCTTCTAGGTTAAATGGTTTCTCCAATGGATTCTTAGTGTTGATAGTAGCAGATTTCTCTTTTTTAGGCATATTTTCTATGTCTTCTTTTTGAATGTCAGTGTTATGATGAATGACAGTTTGTGGTATTTCTACTTTGGGAAGATTTTTTGGATTGTTTTTCAACTTTTCTTTTGAGAGAGAGGAAGGTAGAGGCTGACCAATAGGAGGCTGCATGTCTGTTATGTCCTCTACAGTTACCTGATGCGGGTTTGGGATAGAATTCTCAGCTGGTTGAGTTATGGTGACCTTGTCTTTAATTTTGTTGGGCTGTTTGCTATCCTTTGTTATGTTGGATGCAGGGACATCAATGGTCCTTGTTCTTAACTTATATTGTTTGTGCACTTCATACACAATAGAATCATAACCTTGTTTGAAATCAAAAGACTCTCCCGACTTGGTCTGAAATTGTTTTACATCAGGGTAGTTTTGGTCCTCTTCAGTGAGAAAGATTTGCTATTCATTATTCGAATCGGTCAGGTTCATGTGAGCCTCATCTGTGGGCTCATTGGATGTGGATGTCTCTACATAATTTTCTTGGAAAGGAGGCCTAATTTCATGGTCGGGACTAGCCCTCCCAGCGTTTGTGGTCTGATGTTTTCTGAAGTTCGGGTTCCTTATGGTGTTGGACTGTTGTCCTTCCCATGATGATTTTCTCTCAACACTCTCTACTCTGTATCCTAGCCTATGCATGCCGCAGATGATAGCATCTATTTTTTGATCTAAGGCTAAGGGTTCTTCCTTGAAAGTGGTTCTTCTCTCGGTTCTGGCTCTGTTTCTTTTGGCAATTAGGTTTTCTTCCACACTGACAACAATATCTTGCATTTCTGCATGGCTTTGAGGGGCTCTTTCCCTTAACTGATATGCCATTTCAACATCAAAACCATCAGGGAATTTGTACGAAGCAAGATCAGGTGGAGGTCTCAAATTTTGAGGTATTGCATTGTAAACGTTATTAAACCTTGCACAGTAATCCAAGATAGCCTCTTGAGGTCCTCTTTTGATAGTATCATACTCAGATAGTATGTGCAAGGGGTCTTTCTTTTTCTCCCATCTCTTAATAAATGTCTGGTACAAGGCTTTTGGATTTAAAATGGAATTGGGTGTAAGTGCCCTAAACTAGGTTCTGACATTGCCGTCAAACTTTGGACAAAAATCTTCATTCTCACACTGTCATCATCGATACCATAAGTCTCAAAGTAATCCTTCATTTTCTTGGTATGCTATAGGGCTGTGCAGGAATTTGTGCCATCAAAACAGGTAATTTTTGTCTGATAGTCCTGAGGCATAGCCCCGGGATTAGTAGGCAGCTTTAAGGGTGCATATCTATTAGCCATATTAACAGGGATAAGAGGAACAACAGGGACAAGGGGAACGACTGGAGTGACTGGGATATTAGGAGTGGTAATGGCAGTATTTGCAGTGAATGGAGGTGTAGACACAACGGTTGAGGAAGTGGATGATGAACACGGGGAAGAAGGGTTTGAACAGAACAAAACTTTGACAGGGGTTGCGAAACTACTAGGTGGAACTGTTTCGGGAATAGAAGCAGTAAAATCTTCTCGCTGCTCTTGCTTTCTATGGGTTTTAGGGATTATGTTGGGGTTTTCAAAAATAGCAGGGGGATTCAGATCTGGATTCGATCTGGTGTGGTGCGAATGCTTCTTGGGAGCCAGCTTCTAATTTGTTTTTGGGAAATTTTCTAAGAACACAAGTCGACCGAACTTTTTTAAGGTTGGTTTCTTCCTCTGTGGAGATTTAGACTGGTTTTGTGAGATTAGCTGAGGAGGTCCCCAATGGAGTCGCCATTATGTTATCACTCAGGTTGTCCCTAAGCTCCTGAAGGGATATGGCCAAGGTAACCACAAACCAATCTTTGGATTGCAGGTTCTAGCCCACCTACAATTAGAGAGGGCTCTCTCTTAATAATTTAGCTTTGTTGAGGATGATTTTAGGCTAGCTATTAGTTTCAAGGGCTTTGATTTTTTGTTTGGATGGAAGATGAATGTGAGGCAGATAATTCCAAGCAGAGAGGCAAGGGAAAGTGTGATAAGTTTCAAACCATTGGGCATGGAGTCATGGATTAAGGCTTGCTACTATGTTTTCTTGGTCACAAGAGGATTATGGAGCGGGATAGCTACACATGAGACAATTACCAATTTGCTGAAAAGATGGAATGATAATCAATGATGAAAGGCAATCAAGAATCTTTCACCAACTGACGGGGAGGAGAAGTGAATGAATGGTTATCTAGGAGCAGTTAAGAATTCCTAAACTAGCATTCATATGTGAAAGAAATAGCGTAAACAAGATCATTTAAGTATGCATGTTCATAACTATTCCTGATGAAAACATAGAGAAATTGCAGAAATTGAGCCTAGGGTGTAGTCAAGCAAATCCTAAACTAGTCTTCTTTTCTGCAATTTAGATGGTGGATTGATGATAACATAAACATAAAAACTAAACAGAGTTTAGAGAAACACTTATTGAACCATGTCGAAGCACAGGAATACCATAGTCACTCCTCGACCAGTAAGACATAGCAGACAGATTCAGAATCCATACTTTCAGCGATCTTTGATTATAGAAAGTGTCACATTTACATTGCGAGTCTCTGCTCGAGCAAAATATCAAACTAACAAAGATCAAACATTCAACTAACCAACCAACCCCTACTCCATTTTTCAGGGTGGTATATATAAGAAAAATATCTAAAGTCATTTATTACAATCGACCTAGACAGGTCTGCAGGAAAAATCTTTCTAAACCTAACATATGTTAGAAGTAAATGTAATCAAGTCTTTT
>APFE030373668.1:2396-21076 GCA_000404065.3 Pinus taeda
ACATGCCAGAGAAGGGAGGGCGACATTTACAAGGCCAACAACCAGGTCTGGAGTCATCTGGAAGGTCGGTTGTTAGAAAAAACTCGCCCAGACTGGATCATCGCGGGTAAATAACTGCACTGGAGCGCTGACATCGCTGCTAAATAACAAATAAAGTCATATCAGCGTGATCAGATATAAGTAACGGATGCACTGTCACATGAAATTCGACCAGTGCGAGAATCACGTGTACTTCCGCGCTGGCAGCGCATTAGGTTTGTTTTGGAGCGCTCATTAGCGCGTTTATTTTTACAACAATCGCGATGATAGAAGAACTTTGGCAAAGTGGGTCATTTGGAAACATTAGAGAGCATGAGCATGATTAATTTGGTCCCATGACACAGCAGGAAGACTGACAGGGAGACAGTGACAAATTACTGTGTAATAGATGCCCCCTAAAGCATGAAACCCGAGAGAGTGGGAGTGATCCGGATTTAAACAGGAACGCAATAAAATACAGAGATAACCATATACACAAAGATGCAGCGGAAATAATACTTCATTTCATTAATGGAAAATACTTAAATATGCTTACAACGGAAATAGAAATAAACCAGCTAGGGCGATGGTAGCTTATCTCTGAGAAGAGATGTGTGGCTACATGCCTCTGAACTGTGTTACAATGAGGCTCGAAGGCCTATTTATTGTTGAGAAACAATGGAAAGACCCTTCACATTCCAAAACCTAACCCTGGAAGATGAAACGCCAAATTGTGGGCCCCGTTTTTGGGTAAGTTGGTACATCAACTTCCCGGGGTCGCGAATTGGTTGTCTTATCTCCGTTTGACGTGCATGATAGCCCGTTGGAAAGATCTCTCCGAGGACTACGACGGAAAAGACGATTTTTAGTCACGAAAAATCACTGGCGGTAGATTTCCCAAAAAACATCGTTTAGGACCTCAAAACGGCTCCGGAAGTTTAGGACCCGAAAAACTGCTAAAAATAGTAAATTGTGCTATAATTAAGGAAACTAAAAAAAATTGCATGAAGCACTAGAGGGGATCCAAGTCGAATTAGTGGGTGGCCACCAATATCCACCTGGATCAATCGCAATACTATCAACATGTCCCAAGGGTGTAGTTCTATTGACTGTAGTTTGATATACATGAATATAGGGTAGATCATAGAGAGAAACTCTAAAACAGAAAGGAAATAGACATGAGAGATTTAGGAGACATGAAATTTTTTTATAGATGGATACAAGATCATGTACAAGAAACAGAAAATCTTACCAATAAGAGAAGCTACGCTATGGGTATTTTGGGGGTTAAAATGTTGGATACACATGCAGTAAATTTGTGTCTGTTGGACAATATGTAGTTTAATTTGATATGGATGAATATAAGATAGATCACAGAAAGAATCTCTAAAAAAGTAGAAAGCAAATAGACATAAGAGATATAAAAAAATCTTATAGACAGATACCGGATCATGTACTCTCTTTTTGTATTAATAAAAAGAATGAAAAAAATCTGAACACCTCCATGATTACACCGGACATGAATACTGACTCATTTTCTTCGCACTCAACCAAAGGGGCATCATCTTTCACACCCTGAGAACTACAACATAATATCTCGTCTTTGCTTTGTCGCATAATTGCCAGCTCTAGTTGCTTGACCTTTTCCATCTGTTGTTTCAACAATTTTCCGCAAAACATTTGCCCAGGGAACTACAAGAAAATACACCCCAAAGTGAATTTGTGCAGGACATCTTTGCAGGACTGAAAGGCGTCGGTGTAATTTCGACATTGATATTCTAGATTGAATGATCTTCATCTTATGCCAAATCGGTAACATTATTGTCAGAGTTTTTCTCTATACAAAGCCCGGGAAACGAGTTGGATGGAGCCGAAACCTTCAGCTCAGGAACCACATGGGATTGGGGGGTGTCATTGAATGATGGGCTAATTGATCAAGGCTATTGGAATTGGTTTCCGAAATTAATGATGACGATTTGGGACTTGTAGGGGGCTCTAAGGTACCACTCATAGGAAAGAATTCAGCTTCGTGTGCATTCAATTCAATTATATCCTCATCCTGGTAGTCATTCATATTTTCTTGCTACAGAGAACCCTCAAATACTTCAATCGATTCTTTGTTTAAATGAGAGAGATTCCAACTGAAATAGCCCCCAATTTCTTTGGGGGATGCTGATGAAGTTCTAGTGGAAATCGAGGGAGGTAAAGTTATATCACTATGGGCGCTTGTAGGCACATGACCCCTTGTTTCTTCTTCTGTCTGCACTGACTTACAAACCCTAGGCCATCTGAAAGGGGCAGAGTCTAGTGGTGCCTTGTAGGAATAATATTCCTCAACCGAATGTGTAATCTGCTTCATGGGTATACCATAATTGTTTAGTAGCTCACCTGATGAATTGCTAGGCAAATACATTTCGAGTACCACTTTGTGTTTATATACATTGTAACCCTATGGGGTTTTTGAATAGCTTCTATGGCTATATATCTCCTGTGTAGCAGTGGCAAGCGTATTCACATGCAGCATTTGTTGGCAATGATCACTAAGATCATCGATGGATAACTCTGCTAAAGCTGATTCCAGTAACATGATTTTTAAATCAAATACTCCTTGATAATCTCAGATATGGCATTTGAATAAAATTGTGGATGGTAGTGGAATCGTGTATTTATGGTGTGCACAGGAAACTGCAACTGCAAACATTGAATATGTGTAGAGAAAATTAGGGTTTCTCCTTTTTCTATCAACAAGTAGGGTTCGTTGAGAAGAGAAAATGTGTTGAGTGGCGTTGCACTAAGTGGGATTGTTGTGATTCAACGTTGATTTCGCAGTTGTTGATTTGTAGGCTCCTCAAAACCTTCTCAACAATCTTATGGTCACTTATATATTCACCATACGTTCCTGATTTCTTCTCTGCATTCATTTCCAGAGTCATAAACTGATTAACATACTCAAATCCACGATGAACATTGGCCAATACACAAGCTATGCTATCGCTTTCTAAAATGTAGAGCCTATGAGTTGCTCAAGAGTGTCTCAGATTTGCTTTAGTTCACAAAACTCTGTTACAACCTTTAGAACCAGTGATCATGAAGGGATCCCAAAAGCGCATCTTTGGAGAAAAGTTCTAGGTTCTTTGACTTTTCAATGACAACTACTAAAACATAAAATTTGATTTGCAAGCTCCTCAAAACCTTCTCAACAATCTTATGGTCACTTATATATTCACCATACGTTCCTGATTTGTTCTCTGCATTCATTTCTAGAGTCATAAACTGATTAACATACTCAAATCCACAATGAACATTGGCCAATACATAGGTTGTGCTAGCACTTTCTAAAATGTAGAGCCTATGTCCCCTGGGTTTTTCAATCAACAAGAAAAAGAACCTTGCATACTCTGTTTCGAGTAAAAACTATTAACCTCCTAGAGTTGTTTTGTGGCGTGTCTCCTTGGTTTGACCTTGAATGCCCATCTCTTTCTGAGTTGGATCTGTTATATCTACCCAATTACCGTAGTTCCTTTTCTACCTCTATTGACATATGCTTGTGATTCGAAGGAATTCTTCCAAGGAGTCATCATCTCTGTTCATACTTGTCGTAGGGGAGAGCAGGGATCCCATTAGCTCATTTATGTAAAGCCATGCTAGATTCTTTGATTTTTCAATGACAACAAATAAAAAAACAAATTTGATTGGTAGCCTCTTTTAAACCTAGTCAACAATCTTGTCGTCAATTATATCTTCACCATGTGTTTTTGATTGGTTTACTTTATTCATTATTGGAGTCATAAATTGATCAACATACTCAAAATCCTTCATATTTAAATTCCTAAAGCTTCTCCTATAAGTATGCAAGTTTTTTGTTTCTACTTTGCCCAACCTTGGTAAGCAATATCTAAAGTGCCCCATGCTTGCTACAAATTTTGGAAATGTTGGCTCTTTTAGTCTATGCTAAATAAGCCTTAGTACTTTTGAATACAAACATTTAGAACTTGCCTTTACAGATTAACCTTTGCATATAGAGTGGGTTTTTTGCTGCTTCAGTTAAATCTATGGCTAATCAAGTAAGAGTCTATCTTGATGTACCAAGCCCTTGGACAAACATAGATAATCGAAATGTTTTTGTTTTAACCTTGTTCTACCAGGTTCTTGCTGATGGCCTCTACCACTAGACTGCCAAAGTTTTTTTCTAGTGTATCTCCTTGACATGAACTTGATTTGTCATCTCCTTGTACGTTGGCTCTCTTATTTCTACCCCCACTTTTGTTGTTCCTTTCTCTGCCTATGCTCAATGGGACTAGATAGTAGACTACAAATTTTGATCAATCTAGCTACAGTCGTCAATATCTTGAATTTGCATAGAAAATTCCATATTTGAAAACAGAGCCACAGTCACAACCTACACATGTACATATTCTTAACATGAACAACAGTAACAAAATGCAGAAATTCCATCAAAAAAGAATAAGTAGAAACTTGAAATTCTAGCTAGAATAAAGAGTAAACCTTGTTGGGCTACGTTTTTGGGCTGACCCTCCAATTGTGATATAACCCTAGCATTCACAGGCTGCTATAGAAAATGTCTGTGGCTCTCGTAAGGATAAACAAGCCAAATATTGGTGAATACTGAAAAGAAACAAATGACGATATGGCCATTCTTGACTACATTTAAAATATAAGACAATCATAAATTAGAATAGAATCTGATATAAAAGAATGACCAAAGTAAATGAATGAACTGTAAAACAGAATACCACTTGAGAAACATCAAAAGGCTCAATTCCTGTCCAAAGACAATACCACTAGAGAAAGATCCATAATCACTACTTGAGCTACTACATTCGATGCTAACTGTTGTCGTCTCTTTCTCAATATCAACACTAGGGAAGTTTGTTGCAGGCATCTCATCCCCACCAACATCAACAGATTCATCACCAGGGTCACAACCTACACATGTACATATGCTTACATGAGCAACAGTAACAGAATGCATAAATTCCATCTAAAAAGAATAAATAGAAACTTAAAATTCTGGCTAGAATAAAGAGTAAACCTTGTTAAACTATGTTTGTGGGCTGACTCTCCAATTGTGATACAACCCTAGCATTCACAGGCTGCTATAGAAAATGTCAGTGGCTCTTGTAAGGACAAACAAAAAAAATATTGGTGAACATTGAAAAGAACCAAATGATGATATGGCCATTCTTGACTACAGTCATAACACTAGGACAACATACTGCAGGATTAGGAAGCCTTGCTGAAGCCTGGGTATTTCTGGTGCCTTCACCTATCTCTTTGAGGCAATTGAAAACAAGGTTTTGTAGCTCACATAAATAATCATCATCAAAAGCATCAATGTCAACTTCGATTTTCTCCTCCTTCTGACTTAGACGAATGTGCTTCCTTAAGAATGTAATTATGGGTACCGCCATCTCATCTGGTAATTGTTCAAGATCCTCACAAAGATTCTTCTTTTCATTAAATGACATTGGGTGTTTCTTTACATAGCTAATGTGAAATACAGGGTGCATTTTCGCATGAGCATTTAGTTGTATTTTGTAATTATTTCAATGTGAGTGATCTGCAATGCCTCAGATGAAATTTAATGCATCAGCCAGAAGAAAGAGTCCTATTGGATTTTACCCTTAGATATGCCTTGTCACCAACTTGGAAAGAGCTTAGAGTGCAGTGTAATCCGCATGCAATTTTGTACTTGCTTGTACCTTTCCATATTTATTTTGTAGCCATTCAATTCGTTATACATCCTTTGTAGCATTTTCATTGAGACTTGGGTTTTTCACTTTCAATTCTAAATCCATGGAAATCAATGTTCCATGACTATTTAGTATTTTTGCAAGGAGTTACACACAGTGGCACATGCCTACTGCTATAGTAAGAGATTTCCACAAATGGAAGCCTCTTCCCACAAAACAATTGCTCTATAGCTCTCAACAGCCACATAAGCTCTTCACAAAACAATTGCTCTATAACTTTTTCCATTTGCACATGTAGCTAGGACTAGTTGTCACTGTTGAAGGCTAATTATGTGCAAAAATCATTAAACAAGTCCTGAAAATTTCCTTTAAATTTAGTTTCTCCACACTCACAATATCTTTGGGAAGGCCATAACTCGAAAAGCTAAAGCTATAAATATATTAGTAATATCTTCTCCCTTGCTTATGATAAGATGAGAGATAAATATAGCCATCTAGGTTAGTCTATTATCTGCCATCAAAATCTGATCAATGTCTGCTTGTCTAAGGCAAAAATGTCACAAATTCCATGTAAATACTCTCTCATTATTATGAATAGGTAATCCTCTTTGAAATTTTTAATAGATATATCTTGCATCTACACACTTGGGTATCGAGTTTTACCCTTCTTCATTGTTCTGGTAGACATGGGAAATTTCAAAGTGCCAAGTCCACTAGAAGACCAAATGTGCAAAGGTGGAGCAGATTCATCAATCACCTGCAAATAGGCTCAACCACCCCAGGGGTTGAGGACCTCAGACAATGTAAACATGCCTTTGAACCCTAATGTGGACCCTTTGATTATAAGGAAATGGGGACCCTTATGATGTGGAAAACAAGCAGTGAAGAACACACCTGGCAAATATAAAATTATCATAATGAATATTACAATAACACTTCATTCCTCCCTCATATAGGACTTGAAGATTTTTTGCAAAAATGGGTTGCCTCAGGTTGTCTAAGAAGTATTAAAATAATAACAAAATTGTAGCTACTTACTTGAGGGCTAATTTGTGTTGCTTGAGATATTAAAAACTAGATACCCATACCTAAATAATTACAAAATTATACAATTATTGTTACATGTGTTGTTTCCTCCCAGCTTATGCAGAAGTTGTCCTTAATTTATAGAAAGTGTTGTTCAAATGTAGCCTGTGATATCCCTTTGGCTTGAGATGGCAGGTTCCCTTGTGTACCTTTAAATATGATTTGGTTTGCCTATTCTTTGTTGAAGCTGTTGATACAGTTTGGGGGTTGAATAGTATGTTCTCTGAGTGTGGGCTTGTATATATAGCATCACATTGTGTGGAATCATGGATGTAACATGTGTACCTCCTCCAACTGTGAGGGTTCAGAGAGGTTGATGTTATTAACATTTTACGTTGAATGCAAGACATTCTCGATTAAGAGCTAAATAGAGGCATTCGGGCCCACAATTTGCATAATTGTGTATGGCTCAATATTGAATGGTTTTGGGCAATGTTGGTGTTGTTTGTTAAACTATATCTTGTTAAGATGAAGCTAGACTTAATCGTTCACCTAAAAATTGTGAGGAATTTGATGCCTAAGTGGAGGCTTAGACCTTTTTATTTTGCTCATGTTTTATTTGTATGTTCTTTATATCTTATCTGTCTTGGATTTGTATGTTCTGCCACCCTTGTGCAACTTTTGTTCTTGAAGGTTGAATCCACTGTAGGTTGCTCTACAATTATGCTAACAAGGTCACCCCAAGAAATTTTCACAGTATTTGATGGGTGAGACATCACAAACCAATGTCAATAAAATGTTCAATTACAAGTGTGATGAAAATCTTCGTGGCTGAGTTGCCTGTTACTTTTGAACCATCCCAAATTGTAGGGCTGTGGATGCAGTTGTGGGAAGATTTATTGTTGTAACCGAGTCTTATGACACCAAGTTTGTCATGTTGCCATTGTCGATTATTAGTTGAACTAATTGATCCTTAACCTGGCAATTTTGTGAAAAAGGACATTCTTTATTAGTGGAGTATTAGCTAGTCATTATGACTAATTGCAGATTGGGCCCTTGCAGATACCTTTGCATTTATTTCTATCACAAGAATCCTAGCCTTGAGCTTTTCTGTTTACAATACGTGAAATAGGAACATGTCTTGTGATCATCAAAGTAATTGCATGAAGGTTCTTCACTACTCTTTTTGATCCCTCTTAAAGGTGCATTGATGGGTATCACTTCTTTAGTAGGGGAGGTGTGGGGTGATTAAGTTGCTGAGACACTAAGGTATTGATCGTGCTAGTGCCTCTATGAGTTTAGCTCAATTTTGAGGGTTATTTGAAGAGGTTTCCCTAGTGAGGTAATTGGAAAGAACTCCATTTTCCATTGGATGTGAGAGAAGAGACTGCCGACAAATCTTATCTGTGAACTTTGTTTGGTTCTTTAACAACCATTAATTTTTTAACAAGCTGATATATTGGATCTGATCAGGGGTTTGGTGAAGATGAAGCCAAGCCTTTATAAAATCTTTGCAAGACTTTAAAGGGTAAAAATGGTCATAAAAGGATACTTCTAATTGGTCCTATTGTTGTATAGGAGATTGTTGACTGTTCTTGTAAAATGATACTTCTAATTGCTCCCAAAATGTATGTGCTCAATCTTCCCTGTGTATTCATGATTTTTGAGCATCTGTAAATTGGGGTTGTATTTGAAAGTACACTTTCAAACTTTATAGCCATGCATCATATATGTTAACACTAGATTCTTTCCTCAGCTGCATTATCAATTGTTTTATCCTCAGCTTTCAGTTACACTCTCACCTTGTAAGTTTGGTTTGTGTGTCTAAAATTGTAGCTTCTTACGTATGCCTTTTCCATGTGGTTTTAGATTTTTTCTTGTAAATATACCTTTACTTTTGCTTTGCTTTCTATGCGCAGCTTTCTACATCACCACCCTCTCATCCATTTGGTATTCATCTTTTCCTATGTGCCTGGCCTTTTTTTCAAGGTCTCTTGTAGAGCTTGCCTTGAATGCCTATCTTTATTCATTGTTTCCAAAAAAACAGTAAACTATATTCCAATCCTACAGTTTTTCTCGCATGTGTTTTTTCAAGACATAGGGAGCTCTCCATCCTCCTTGAAGTTACCTTAATCTGAATGCTTCCCAATTATGTGTTTTTATAAACCCCTTTCCCAAATATTTGTAACAGTTAGACTGCTTGAGCTTGTCACTTTAAGTGATATATTTGTTTTTTGAGAGTCTACCTATTTTGTTGTAGTGGTGTTTTGATATCATTTTGGCTTCCTATCAAAATATGTAAAATGTGCAAACTTTTTTACTCGAGAGAAGAATCTGCCCTTTTTAGTTGTAGTGGTATTTACTATCATTTTGGCTTCTTAATAGACTACTTAGAAGCTGAGTAATGGTTTCGAGATTTTCTGTTATTTGTTCCATAACAAACTATCATTCTTTCCTTAAGATAAGCCTCTAATTGAAGGACTCAAAAAATTGAATGACATATAACAATTTGCAGAAAATCCTGAAACCATTACTTATGATCACCATTGTGAGGCTTTCTCCCATTATTTTACGTGAAAGCTGCCATATGCTCCTTTAAGCGGCATATTTTCCTAGTCATGAGTAGCATATTATCTATTTTAAGTGTCTGTAGCATATTTGTAGATGTTCATCCACATGCCACCTCTTGTCAACAAGTCCTTGAGCTTGTTAATGTAGAGCATATTGACAGGACTGGGCTGTCTTGACAAGGAATTGCTGGTTTGACTAAACTAGACCTCCTAACCGAGATAATTTGACCAGACAGAGTTAGTTTGGTCTAAGATTTGTCAGGCCTTGCTATTTCCAATCAAAGCAATTAGACTGGAGTTGACCTTGCCAGTGCTAGACAAATTTGTCTAGGTTTGATGGGTCAACTCGTGGGTCTTGTCTCTCTAATGAGTCTCTTTCACTTTCATTTTTCACTTGTTTCTCCTCGGTTCTCTGAGCAAGTTTGTATGCAAGCCTACTAGATTTTTTCAAGCAAGATGAGATGGAGACTTAGGGTTGACCCCTCAAATCTTGGATGATGATGATGATGAATGATGATTGATATATATATATATATATATATATATATATATATATATATATATAATATATATATATATATAATGTCACGATCGGACAGTTTTTCATTTTGGTTCATAAATTCATGCCATGGCGCATTGTGATTAATCTATAAATATATTATCATATGATATGAGTTATACAAATACCATTTTGGGATTCCACAATACAAATATGTTATATTTGCATTATATTTAGTGTAATATTTTGAGTCTAATCTACTTTGAATGCAAAAAGTTTATATTCTTCTAGATATTCTATATTTTTTGTACTTTTCTTTACATATTCTTAACCTTGTTGTAGCAGGCTCTTGCTGATGGCCTCTACCACTAGACTGCCAGAGTTTTTTTCTAGCGTATCTCCTTGATATGAACTTGATTTGTCATCTCCTTGTACGTTGGCTCTCTTATTTCTACCCCCACTTTTGTTGTTCCTTTCTCTGCCTATGCTCAATGGGACTAGATAGTAGACTACAAATTTTAATCAATCTAGCTGCAGTCGTCAATATCTTGAAGTTGCACAACAAATTCCATATTTGAGCACAAGGCCACAGTCACAACCTACACATGTACATATTCTTAACATGAACAACAGTAACAAAATGCAGAAATTCCATCTAAAAAGAATAAGTAGAAACTTGAAATTCTGGCTAGAATAAAGAGTAAACCTTGTTGGACTACATTTTTGGGCTGACTCTCCAATTGTGATACAACCCTAGCATTCACAGGCTGCTATAGAAAATGTTTGTGGCTCTCGTAAGGACAAAGAAGCCAAATATTGGTGAATATTGAAAAGAATCAAATGACGATATGGCCATTCTTGACTACATTTAAAATATAAGACAGTCATAACTTAGAATAGAATCTGATAAAAAATAATGACCAAAGTAAATGAATGAACTCTAAAACAAAATACCACTTGAGAAACATCAAAAGGCTCAATTCATGTCCAAAGACAATACCACTAGAGAAAGATCCATAATCACTGCTTGAGCTACTACATTCGATGCTAACTGCTGTCGTCTCTTTCTCAATATCAACACTAGGGAAGTTTGTTGCATGCATTTCATCCCCACCAACATCAACAGATTCATCACCAGGGTCACAACCTAGACATGTACATATGCTTACATGAACAACAGTAATGAAATGCATAAATTCCATCTAAAAAGAATAAATAGAAACTTAAAATTCTAGCTAGAATAAAGAGTAAACCTCGTTGAACTACGTTTGTGGGCTGACTCTCCAATTGTAATACAACCCTAGCATTCACAGGCTACTACAGAAAATGTCAGTGGCTCTCGTAAGGAAAAAAAAACCAAATATTGGTGAACATTGAAAAGAACCAAATGATGATATGGCCATTATTGACTACAGTCATAACACTAGGACATCATACCGTAGGATTAGGAAGCCTTGCTGAAGCCTGGGTATTTCTGGTGCCTTCGCCTATCTCTTTGAGGCAATTGAAAACAAGGTTTTGTAGCTCTCATAAATAATCATCATCAAAAGCATCAATGTCAACTTCGATTTGCTCCTCATTCTGACTTAGCCCAATGTGCCTTCTTAAGAATGTAATTATGGGTATTGCCATCTCATCTGGTAATTGTTCAAGATCCTCACAAAGCTTCTTCTTTTCGTTAAATGACATCGGGTGTTTGCATTTTTCAACCTTCGGTTTCTGCTGACTTGGCACATCTGAGAGAGGAGCAGAATTTGGAGGTTGCACCTTTGGCTTATTTCTTGTTTATGTAATTTTGTTACTATGTTGTTACTTCTTGGTTGGAATAAGTTGAACATCCTGAGTTAATTTTCTAGAAACTTTATCTCTAGCCAAATCCCTTGTAACCTCCAACGCATAAGGGTAATCAGGAAGCATATTGTATGAAGTCCTAGCTCATACGTGTGTTTTTTGGACAATAATAAGAGAAATTATGTTATGGGTATTTTGGGGGTTAAGATGTTGGATACACATGTTGTAAATTTTCGTGTTTTTTTGGACAGTATGCAGTTTAATTTAATTTGATATAGATGAATATAGGGTAGATCACAGAGAGAAACTCTAAAATAGAAAGGAAATAGACATGAGAGATTTAGGAGACATGAATTTTTTTTATAGATAGATACAAGATCATGTACAAGAAACAGAAAATCTTATCGATAAGAGAAGCTATGCTATGGGTATTTTGGGGCTTAAAATGTTGGATACACATGCCGTAAATTTGTGTATGTTGGACAATATGTAGTTTAATTTGATATGGATGAATATAAGATAGATCACGGAAAGAATCTCTAAAACAGTAGAAAGAAAAAGACATAAGAGATAAAATAAAATCTTATAGACAGATACCAGATCATGTACTCTCTTTTTGTATTAATAAAAAGAATGAAAAAAAATCTGAACACCTCCACGATTACACCGAACATGAATACTGACTCATTTTCTTCGCACTCAACCGAAGGGGCATCATCTTTCACACCCTGAGAACTACAGCATAATTTCTTGTCTTTGCTCTGTCGCATAATTGTCGGCACTGGTTGCTTGACCTTTTCCATCTGTTGTTTCAACGATTTGCCGCAAAACATTTGCCCAGGGAACTACAAGAAAATACACCCCAAAGTGAATTTGTGCAGGCCATCTTTGCAGGACTGAAAGACGTCGGTATAATTTCGACATTGCTATTCTTGATTGAATGATCTTCATCTTCTACCGAATCGGTAACATTATTGTCAGAGTTTTTCTCTATACAAAGCCCGGGAAACGAGTTGGATGGAGCCGAAACCTTTAGCTCAGGAACCACATGGGATTGGGGGGTGTCATTGAATGATGGGCTAATTGATAAAGGCTATTGGAATTAGTTTTCGGCATTAATGATGACGATTTGGGACTTGTAGGGGACTCTAAGGTACCGCTCATAGGAAAGAATTCAGCTTCGTGTGCATTCAATTCAATTATATCCTCATCCTGGTAGTCATTCATATTTTCTCGCTGCAGAGAACCCTCAAAGACTTCAATCGATTCTCTGTTTAAATGAGAGAGATTCCAACTGAAATAGCCCCCAATTTCTTTGGGGGATGCTGATGAAGTTCTAGTGGAAATCGAGGGAGGTAAAGTTGTAGCACTGTGGGCGCTTGCAGGAACATGACGCCTTGATTCTTCTTCTGTCTGCACTGACTTACAAACCCTAGGCCATCTGAAAGGGGCAGAGTCTAGTGGTGCCTTGTAGGAATAATATTCCTCAGAAAAATGTGTCATCTGCTTCGTGGGTATACTAGAATTTTTTAGTAGCTCACCTGATGAATCACTAGGTGAATACATTTCGAGTACCACTTTGTGTTTATATACATTGTAACCCTATGGGGTTTTTGAATAACTTCTACGGCTATATATCTCCTGTGTAGTAGTGGCAAGCGTATTCATATGCAACATTTGTTGGCAATGATCACTGAGATCATCGATGGATAACTCTAGTAACATGATTCTTAAATCAAATACTGATTCTAGTAACATGATTTTTAAATCAAATACTGCTTGATAATCTCAGATATGACATTTGAATAAAATGATGGATGGCAATGGAATCATGTATTTATGGTGTGCACAGGAAACTGCAACTGCAAACATTGAATATGTGTAGAGAAAAGTAGGGCTTCGCCCAGTTAATGTTCTTGAAATCAAGGGGTGTTTCTTGATATTGGTGGCTCCGTGGGCCAAGCCAAGGCGCCTCCTCGCGTCTTTTACCTGAAGCCATCTTATCAAATCCTGGGCTATGTTCCATTTCTCACCCTCGACCGCTCATCTCTCTGCCCGACCTGTGCTGCTCATATCAGCAACCCTTTTCATTAGGTTAACTTTTGCACTATCAATTTAGTTAACACGGGCGGTTATTTTATGAAACTGTATCAATGCGATGGTTAATCTTTCTCCAATCGTCTAACACTTGATCCGATGTTGTAGACCGATGAAGAGTGCTAGATAGGGGGATTGATTTCAGAGGGAATGCCTTACGGCGTAATTATATGAATATTTGTTTAACTACATTATTCTTATTATTTTAATGTAATTAATTATTTTAAATAGATAAAATAAATATATATTTACAAACTACTATATTTAAAAATGAGTATAACTTGGTAAATACAATGTAAATATATGATGTAATTAGCAATCATCTAAATTACTTATTATAATGTGATCCAATAAAAACATTATAGTTTATTTATAAACTTTAAAAAAATACAAGTCCATAATCTATTTAATTTCTTTGTATACATGTACATATTCACTTTATAAATTAGAAATTTAAATTTATTATATTTTTATTAATTTAAGATAAAATTTTATTAATAAAAAAAATTCATTACATAATTCTAATTTTATCTTATAATAATAAAAAGTGTTTTTATTTTATTATGTTAAAAAAACATATAGCTTATTTTTAAAGTTAAATATTTATTTTTATAAGATTAAAATAATGAAACACATGCCATTATTGTTTTTTTTTTTTTAATTCCTAATTTCAAACCTGCATTCTTTGCCAAATTACTGTGTCAAATTACTTAAAATTATTAACCTAACACACACCATCTTCATATTATATATAAAATATCTTTATCCATACGACTTACCTCATATAAACTTGTGCCCGGCATTACTTCAAATACTCGTTGCCCCTCTTACGTTAAAATATCTTTATGCATACCGCTTATCACATATGAGCTTGTGCCCTGCATTACTTTAAAGTTTTAAAGCACATAAATGATCGCTGCCTTGTTGTTTTTTTGCAATTCCTAATTTTAAACCTGCATTCTTTGCTAAATTACTTTGGGTCAAATTATTTAGAATTATTGACATAACAGACACCATCTTCATATAATATATAGAATATATTTACGCATACGACTTAACGTTAAAATATCTTTATGCGTACTGCTTACCTCATATGAGCTTGTGCCTTGCATTACTTTAAAGTTTTAAACCACGTAAAATGCTCGCTGCCTCTCTTACGTTACGTTACGTTTCTAACTGGAGAAAACTGAGACTTACGTTACGTTTTTAATGGGAGAAAACTGTAGACTGCACCAGCAGGTAAGGCACTGGAAGTCCTTTTAGTGGTTGAGTTGCGGAAGGAATGCATATTTAATAAATGTTGATTTGCTTTTCGTGATGGTAATACATGTGGCTCGGTGCTGGAAAGTTATTTTTTATCTGAAGGGAAACCAGAAAGAATATCGGTAGGTAAATTGTCTCATTTATTGTATGATGAGAGGAGAGGTTGTACAATAATAAGGTTGGTTAATGAAAGCAGAAAGAATATCAGTAGGCAATTTGTTTCATTTATTATATGATGAGAGGAGAGATTGTACAACAATGTTGGATAATGAAAGCAGAAAGAATATCAGTAGGCAAGTTGTTTCATTGTATGATGAGAGGAGAGATTCTACAACCATGTTGGATAATGGGGAATCTTGGTAGAATGAACAGAATTTATAATTTATAAAAATAAATTATTTTTTATATTTTATAATTTTACTTTAATTAGGTCAAAATAAATTATTACATAAAATAATAATAATAGACCTAACTTATAAAAAAAACAAAGAATAATTCATGCAATGCCATCCTGATGATTACTGTCTGCAACATCGTTAAAAAAACAATAAATGATTAAATAACTGTCTGATGAGTATTGTTTAGCTAGTGGATGGGTAAGGGGTTGAATGAACCACACTCCTTTGTCTCTTTTGTGGCAGTGTATCGTACACTACATTAAGCATTCTCTGTATTTTGAAGTTCCCTGGGACAGATACCTACTCTCACAATTATTATTATTATTTTGATGTTTACTCATCATTTCTTCCCAGTGAGAATTTCTTTGGTAAATTTTTGGCCACCAATATTTCTAAGAGTTATAGCTTCATTAATGTATTGAATAGTGTATATCAACCCTTGGATTTTATACTTGTCTAAATCCAAAAATTGACATATACTGCTTTAGTGTATTAATAGAGCATTAACTTCAGAAATATTGATAGTCCAAATTATTATAAAGTAATTTGTCTGTTAAATACAACTAATCATTCGTCATGTATAAATTATATGTAAATTGATTAAAACAAATAATCTGGTATCAAAATAATTAATACGAGTGCTTAGGATTTTGCAATTCCTACCCTGCCTCTCCTCTACATGGTACTCACACAAAATACATTGTAATACAAGCTACAATGGTCAAAAGGATCTGTGCAACTTTGTATTGTTTTGATTTCTTGTCATTATTTTGATATGCTGGATAATCTGTTCCAATGTTCCATTTCCTCATGGTATATCACACAAAATACAATGCAGAATCGACAAAAGCATTTGTGGAATTTCTATTTTTCTAATTTCCACCTTCGTGTAAGCACTTATCTGGATTATTTTAGTACAGCATGAGCAATTATCAACCATCCACTTTGGACCTGCTTAGAATTTGATCCCATTTTCTGCAACTTAATGAGAAAATACCGAACAAAGAGAATTCGCATAGCGAGAGATTGAATGCAGTCGATGTTAGAAGTGCCAAACAGTTTGTGATTCTGATCACATTCCATCAATATTTTATTCGTTGTTTTATGGAAATGGGGCCAACATCCCACGTTCAAAAACCTGAGATTCTTAGTCATAATTCAAAAAGGAGTTGAGTTGCATAAAGTGAGTGCGCGTCAACGACACACTTATAACAAGAAAATTTCTTGAACTTTATCTAAATTGTATTGACTTTAAATTTGCGGTTGCCTTTTCGATACCGTGAATGCATATTTTGCAGTTGGGCCCTTTAGCAACACAAATGCACAATTGATGAAGGATGGCAAAAGAAAAAGAAAATGGCAATGCCGATTCCTTTGGAATTATATATTGCCAATGCTGATTCCTGCGAAAGTAAGTTTATATCATATAATAATATAAGTTGATTATGATAATTGTAATTGAATTTGTTCAGTTGTTTTGGATTAAACGTGAATGGGTCTACTATTAAGGCACTCTTTGAGATAGTTCAAATCTCAATCTTTTGGGTTCTTACCTACCAAAAAAAAGATAATTGTAATTGAATTTAAGTTTGGAAATTAATAAAAAGCATTTCACAAGTGTATGAGAAAAATATTTTTTAGGAGTAAAAGTCTATTTAATAATAAAGTTAAAAGCTATTAAGATAATATAGGAAATAAATTTGCATAAGAAATGCAAATAACACATTTAAGCTTTAAGTTAGATTAGAGATTAATATGATTAATTGGATTAAAATTTTAACATTGTTTTCTAATTTTATGTTTTTATCATTACAATTAGCACCATATTAGCGATGATAGGATCAAAACACTTTCTATAATACATCTATATTGTCAATTATAAAATTATAATTTATAATATTATATTATAAATAAAAAATTAATATAATGAGTTAAATATATAATACATTTAAAATCAATATATGATATTTTTATTCATGACATTTTCCCCTAATTTATAATCTAATCATAAATTAGACATTGTCTATAATGCGACTTTTTGAAAGCCTTTTTGGGTGGTTTTTCTATCATATCATGACTTATTAATACTACATGCTTAAAAAACTATAATCATAATTCATATATTTATATAAATTTTTTTAATTATCTATTAATTTAAAATAGTAGAAATAACATAACTATTTTTTAGATATTTCAACTTTAATTTGTAATTATTAAGAATTTTTTAGAAGTTAAATATTTACCATTCATTACTAATGATAATAAAATTAAATTTTAAAATCTTATTTCTTATATACCATTTATTTAAATAATTAAAATAAAACTATACCCATAATTTGTTTTTACTGTTTTTTCTATTTTTTTTTAAAGGACCAACACGATTGCATGCATGATCATTAAAAAAGAGAAGCAAAGAAGAGAGTTTGATGCAATGCACGTTACTCATTAAAGGCCGGTAAGGGTTGGAAGTTTGGATTGATTAAAATGCTCAAACTTAAAACTCGGGGGTGGAAGTTTGGATTGATTAAAATGCTCAAACTTAAAACTCGGGGGTGGTTTATACCAAAATCGTTATGATTTGGAACCTTACTATTCATAAGGTTAAATATAATCTTTCCTTTGATGTTACAATTCAAGGTGTATATAAGTTGAAAGTTGTTCATGATTAAGACATGAAATAAATGTAAAGTGTATTTATAATATTATTTTTTTTGGTAAACTTTACAAATGCATATGTTCTTTATCATGAGGGTGAATTCAAAATATGGAGCGATACAATATAGATGATTGAATAGTTCATAAGTTGATGTTATTTTTGGTGTTTATCGTGTGGCAAGTTGATTATGTATGTGATTTTGAAGCGTATAATTTTCTTAAATTGTTTGTGGGTTATATCTTAATTCATAAATATAATTAACAAATATAATATCTTAAGAAAAGTGTATAAAATGCTAAATGAGAGATCAATTTCTGGTTAATATTAGGGATGGGTCAATAGAAGGTAGAGGTTCCTTATATATCTTTTCATGTATATTGAAGCTTCCATATTACACATTTTCTTAAGTATATTGTAAACACTACATATAACATTCAATTTAGATTATGTGGATTTCTTATGG
Organism: Pinus taeda; assembly: GCA_000404065.3. Taxonomy (NCBI): domain Eukaryota; kingdom Viridiplantae; phylum Streptophyta; class Pinopsida; order Pinales; family Pinaceae; genus Pinus; species Pinus taeda. The sequence continues at coordinate 20,892 of APFE030373668.1, forward strand.
TGTATTGATTATGTGTGTCATGTAAGAATATATTATGAAACTAACTCAAGGAAAAGATAGAAAAGATAGATCAATGCCTTAGAATCATACTCTTCGAGGGGGCAACTTCCTTTACATTACATAAATGAACAATTCTTGGATGATACAAATGAAAAGACCTCATTTCTATATATAGGAGTCTAAGG
>APFE030373668.1:24094-49617 GCA_000404065.3 Pinus taeda
TTTTTTTTTAGCTTCTGAAACGTCGCAGAAAACAAGTTATAGCGAAAATGCCACGATGATCTGTTTGGAGAAGTGAAACTCTAGAATCCAAAGCTCTGATACCAAATGTTATGAAACCAACTCAAGAAAAATATAGAAAAGATAGATCAACGCCTTAGAATTCAGCCTCTTCGAGGGGGCAACCTCCTTTACATGACATAAATGAATCATTCTTGGATGATACAAATGAAAAGACCTTTCTATATATAGGAGTCTAAGGGGTCATAATATAATCAGAGGCGACATAACAATAATAATTTAAGGCTACAATAATAACAATAGTGGGCTTCTATGGGGCACAATAGTAACAATATGGGCACTACATGGGTGCATAAATATAATAAAGGGGTTGTACTAATAACAATAAGGGGTTACACTAGTAGTATAGGGGCCTAACAAAATACTAATTATGTGTCACTTATGGTGTAACATTTATGTGCATCGATGGATATATATTTTTTTTCATGGTTCATTTCTTATGTGCATCGTTATGCCTTGTTAGTTTAGGTGCATCACTTATATGTGACACTTAATATGGTGTATCATGGCTTCTATGCATTATGTTAATTAACTTATGCTTATCTATGTCACTTATGGTAAGTATCTTGTGGCATGTTGACTATGTGTCTCATTTTGAAGAGTAACACTTATGTACATTGCTTATGTGGCATTACTTAATTATGTCACTTACGGGCATCTCTTATGGTGCGTTTGGTATAAATTAGTGGTATGAAAAACAATTCCATTACATCAAATTCCACATTACTAGGTTTTTCAAATTCCACAAAAATACGATTTTCAAATAGTACAAAACTAGGGTTTTCAAATTGCACTTCAATATACATTGATGGACATTGCCAACTTGCAATGAAATTTCAATATGACGTGCTTAACTACTTTTTCTAATTATGCACTCAAATTTGAACTCACTATGTTGGAGTTTCCACCTTCTGCAATACTACCGTTTTCAAATTCCACAAAACTAGGGTTTTCAAATTGTTAAAAACTAGGGTTTTCAAATTAAAAAAATAGGGTTTTCAAATTGCACAATGAGTTTTCCACCTTTATGAAGAAGCCCCACACTTATTTTATCTTTGATAATCAAATCTAGCTTTAGAAATCGCTGGCAATGTACTTGCATGGGCCTTGAAGCAACACAAATTATGGATCTTGGAAAAACCGTTTACGTTGTTGGGTTTTCTTTTTATGCACCCTAGGAAAAATTCACAATGACCCTAAATGGCTCTTGGAAGCGAGTTGCAATTCATTATAAAATTCAAACCAGGACTTGAATGGGAAAAACAATCCCCCCACGACTCAGGTAAAACTTTGATTTATTTGAGGATATTTAGTGATAGGGTTTTGTTCATTAAATATCTGTGCAAAATTTGCACAAGGGTTGAATTTCTATAAATGATCGCTTGAGAGATTGTGGGTAGATTTCTCACATGAACCTTTTCCAAACACCTTGAGCTTAAAACTCATTTCTTCCACTCAATTTGGTTTTTAGAGACCTAGAAAAAATTCACAATATGTCTGTAAATGGATCTTGGATGTGAGTTGCAACTCACCATAAAATTCAAACTAGGACTTGGATGGGAAAATATTCAATTTCATTGGACACTTGACACCAAGCTATAGCTATAAACACCCTCACATGACTCCATAGGTAGAAAATTAATTTATTTGGGGATATTAAAAGTTAAGGTTTTCTTCGATAAATATAAATATAAAATTTGCACAAGGTGTTGGATTTTGCAAAATACTTGCTTGATCGATCATGGGTATTGCGCCCACATGGTCCTTGCAGAAACTCAAATGGTTGAGCTTAAGAAACCCATTTGTATTGCTTAATTTCATTTTTGTACCCCTAGAAAAAAATCACAATATGTCCTTAAATGACTCTTTGAAGTGAGTTACAAATCACCATAAAATGCAAACGAGGGCGCGGATGGGAAAACCGTCAGCTCCGTTGAATTCTTGGAACCATGTTACAACTAGGGACACACCTCTTGTTAGAATTCATAGGTTGAATATTGATTTATTTTAGGATATTTAAAGCTAGGATCTTCTTTAGTAAAGCTCAATGGAAATTTTGCACAATGAGTTGAATTTTGCAAAATGATCACCCACGCGATTATGGGTAGTTACTTGCATGGACCTTTAATAAACACAATTTCCAAATCTTAAAAAACTCATTTTTACAACTCAATTTGGTTTTTATACCCATGGACAAAATTCACAATATGTCCCTAAATGGGTTTAGTAAGAGAGATGAAACTAGACAAAAAATACAACCAGGGCTTGCATGGGAAAACTATTGATTTCATTGGTCTCTTTACATGGGGTTACATCTAAGGGGACCCCCTTATTAGGATTCCATTGGCTAGAAAATAATTTATTGGTGATATTTAATGACAGGGTATTGTACACTAGAAACCAATGTGATTTTTTCACTAGGATTGGCTTTTGCAATGCACTCACTTAAGAAATCACAATTAGCGCGCTTTAATTAGCCTTCAATAAACACATTTTCCAAAGCTTATGGAACTCATTTTTCTACTTGGTTTGGTTTTTATACCCACTAATAAAATTCAAAATATGTCCCTACATGGCATAAGCAAGTGACATGAAAGTTGCCATAAAGTCGAAATTGGGACTTGGATGGAAATTGTCAATTCGATTGGACTCTTGGCACTGAGATACATCCTTTGGCACCCCCATTGTATGATTTCATAGGCCAAAGCCTGATTTATTAATGATGTTTGGAGCTATGGTTTTGTCTAGTAATGTTCAATGCAAATTTTGCATTGGGGGGTCGATTTTGCTAAACACTTTCTTGAGTGATTGTGTGTACTATGCCTGCATGGACCTTGGCCAAATTCCATTTCCAAAACATAAAAAACTCAATTTCACTACTTGGTGGTTTGTATACATGCGAACAAAAGGTTCCAAGGGCTAGAGACCAACGAGAGAGGATGCTTAAGGAACCGACCTAAGTACTAGACATCCTAGTGAGGTCCCACATTTAGGTTAGGTGAAAGTGGCTCAAGGGAGATGTTGCATGACTTTAAAATAGTAGTATTGTAGTATGATATCATCATTAGATAAGTCAGGCATGAATATGGCATATGGGTTGATTGTATAAGACACCTTGCATGGGTAGGCATATGTGAGTACCCAAGTGAAAATCATATATGGTATAAATGCCACTAAGAAAAAGGGGTAAATTTATTACACACATAAGATAAAAATGATATGGTCCTTCTTTCAAATGCACAAAATGGTGTAATATTTTATAACTTCTTATTAAGCAATTTATGGAAGTACATTAATGATCATATTTAAGAAATAATAGTAAGGAAACCAGTATTAGAGGGGAGGAATGACAAATGTAACACTCCCCATCTCCAACCCCAAGGATTTATCTTACATGTATTTGGGTAGCTACTAAAAAATATAGCTATTGCATGACAATATATGTTTATGATGTGAATGGAAATGCAATGTGAAAAGATAAGCATGTAATAAAATAATTTAATTTCGCAATAAAATGGCGGGATTCATAATGTGTTCAAGTGTTGTTCTAAATCTATTAATCAAATGAAAATAACATTGTGGGCAAGTGACACATAGTTAGAGGAGAATCTTTTGCATGAGTACACTTGGATAATAAACAATGGAAGAGGAAGCTTTGGATTAAAACTTCTTAGAGAGTACACCTTCTTAAATGAGGGGTGTTGAGACCAAGGAGGATCAAGGTTGAAGGGTGTTTCACTTGTATGTAATTAACTTCTTATTATGTTAGCCTCCCATACCTATTGTATATATAAGAAAGGATAAAGTTGTATATTTTGTCATCATTGTACTCTATTTGTTTTATTTTCATAGGAAAATATTGTGGGGATAAATAATTTAGGTTCATGAAGAAACACTAGTAGTATGACATTGGGTTACATGAGAAAATAATAGAAATAAGAAAAGGGAAGAAAGATATGTCTTGTATGTTCCATCTAGAGATTTATTTTGTGAGAATTTTTTGTTTTCTCATGTAATTCTAGGATTTATGCTATGCATGTGGACCCTAGAGAAGAAAATGGAGTTGTTGTGCTACTAGATTTTCCAACCTAGTAGAAGAAATGGAAAATGGATCTAACACCTTTAATGATTTTTAAAACTTGTTCTTATGGGATGTGAGGCTAGGGAAAGATCACAAAGATGAAACTGGCAAGTCTTGAGCATGGCGTGATGGATTTATTGGAAGACAAGCTGGTTATTATATCTTCCATGATGATTCATGGTGGTGGTGGTGTTTATGTTGATATGAGAGGTGAAAGCTAAGCAGTTGAGTACACAAACCGTATAATGGAAAATTATGTATGGAGACTAGGACTTGTGTGATGCGACATGGCTAGGGTTCATAAAACCTATGTAAGAAAACAATTCTGGTGTGAAGGGAATGTGTGACAAAAGCTTGTTGAAGCCAAGGGATGACTCTTGGTGTCGATGCTATCTTGTTGTGGATCTTGGATCATGGCTAGGGTTTTCATGATTTTACCTTACTAGAGTTCGGAGAGCTAGATATTGTACTAATTTTGTGATAAATTTATTAACATATATTTCATTTATTCTATATATGCATAAAGTATCTTGTTATCCAAAATTGTGTGATTGCAAACTTTGAATTTTCATCTTTCATTATCTTAATGATTAAGTAATTTCCAAGATTTATCATTCATGTTGATTTGATATAATATATGGTTGATATTAATAAGTGATTTAATATAAAAACTGAAAAATAAATAAACATATTTCTATTAAATAAATTATCATAATAAAGTGATTTTCGGATTTGGTATACTCTTGGAGAAGTGTGCCCTAAGGGATAAAACTTGTTGCAATTTGTTTGAGATCATTGACTACATGTATCACTAGGAATATGCCTAATTGACATGTCGTTAGAAAATAAATACAAACACCTTCAACAATACGACATGTTAGAATGCTAACTTCACCAAAAATGATATTGCATAATCACCACATAGATGCAAATTTACTCCAGAAATATAACACTTCAACATCAAATAAACAAACACTTCAACTCATAGAACACATGCCATGAAATACACACACACACACACACACACATGTGTGTGTGTGTGCGCGCGTGCGTGTATAGAAACACACTCAAAATTGTCTCAAATGTCCATTTTTAATCAAATGGAATAGCTTTCCCAATATAAAAATTGAAAGCTCATGTCTAAACGTGGAAGTATTAAATATGGTGATCTATATATAAAACAAATCTAGTGTAGAAATGACATCTCATGTCCAAAAATGTTATTATGGCATATGATGTCATACTACAAAATACGTATCATTGGTAACTCATTAACGACTTCCACTGTGACCATCATCATTTGCATCCTGGAATCCAGTCTTTCAAGCTTGACTTTTTTATTTTTGTGTGTAGTACATCTCTCTAAGGACTGGAAAAAGAAACAATATTCTCATTGGATTTTTTCTACAATAAATTACACACTTTCAAACTAATACTTTATAATTTAAGACGTGAAAAATCACCAAAAATGATATAATTAGTGACAATGGTGTCTTCTTGATTTATACTCCCAACCTTTTTGCTATGTTGGCCAGTAATAGTTACAAGTGTTAGAGCATATAATTTAAATAAGAAATACCTAGAATCAGTTCAATTCGTCATAAAGAAAAAAACATCAATGAATGATCTCATCGTGAATGCCTCACACAATGATAGATATTCACTAATAGGTGGAGAAATAGGCTAGACAACCTACTTAGCGGAAACATCTAATATTGTTTCTACTAAAATTCAATCATGGGTTGATGGACAAGAGACTGCATAAAGGCTATCTAGATAAACCATTGGGGATGGAACAATGGTATTGAAAATGGGATGCAAGGGTGTCAGATGGTCTATAGATGTAGCCTCTATGGGTGGATGGGATGGTTAAGGTGGTAGAAACTAGTGGTGATCAACACGCATGGGTTGAAATAATGAAGAAAGTTACCCAGTTAAGGTAAGATGGATATTAAACATTGGTGAAATGTAGCAATAATGATTGACAAGTTATGGGTGAATAATGGATGGTGGTGAATGATATGTAAGGGTAAGAGTGTAAAACTAAGTAAATGAAGGAACTTTCATACACATTTATAACATTTCAATTAGTAAACCAAAATAATATAATAAAATAATCATTAAAAAATAAATCTAATTTGACACATGATACATGGGAAGGGGAACATATGTCTTCCCTAAGTGGGTCTGGCTCCTCACCTGGTGTAATCATAATCTGTAAAAACATTAAATGAATACTAGCATCAAAATCAAACTAAAATAATCTATATGATGGAATAATAACATATGAAATGTTTTTCAAGGGGGGGTATTCTTAATTCACCATATCTGACTATAATATACCAAATGGGCAAGAAGCATCCTTTGTAACATTTGTGGCTAAAATTTACATTGATTCATTTGTAGTGGTGAGGCGAGTTCTATCAAGATGTAGTAATTGCAAACTATATATATATATATATTTATATATATATTATATATATCTGTGTGTTGTGTTGTGGTGTGGTGTACACACACACACCATATATTTATAGATAATATACTAACATTGTTAAAATTCCCATAAAAAATCCTACTGCCCCCATCTTCCCATGGCAAGTTTTTCCATAGCGGGTACATCTATGAGGCTCAATTGAGCCTTTATGTGGACTTTTTTGGTTAAAATATGCTGCAACGTCAAATGGTCCAACCCCCCCCCCCCATAACATGAGTTGGTGTGATGATGCTACCAAATTTCCATGTTACAGTAGAGTGCAAGTTGATGTGGCTACCCATAATGTTGTCTATTACAGAAATATGGTGGGTAGGGGGTTTATGCCTTCATCTAGGTGGATAAAGACCTAAAATTGGGTTAAACCTCACATTTTGTCTAGCTTGCACAAACCTATGATCCACCCCCTGGAATTCTCCCATGTTAAAGTAGTTGTCATGGATTCCTAGCTAACACTTTTCCCATAATATGCTTAAGAAATATATCGGTACCTCCATGTTTTTACAAGGAGGTTTATCAATTACCATAACCACCTATCCATCCAATTATTTCAAAATGGTTGGTAGGTGCACCGGTCCATACAAATGCATGTTTTGTTAATTAGTAAATGTTTCTTGGTTCCAGGGTTAGTGAAAAAGACAAAAAATCTTGTTTAATAATGCTGAGTTCACTAAATTTGTCTTTATTTAGACTGGGTATATAGTGCTCATATATTCTAGCCCTATAATTAGAAATATTGGTTAACTAGCTCTGGGCACTAAAGATGTATGATACAATTTAGTTTAATGAACTCATAATAGATAATCATGATGACTCCTTGGTGTTTTAGAGATTTTTTATCAATAAACTCAAAGCAAAGGATACATCAATTCCATCATTTAGAATTATTGGTTCTTGGTTCAGGTTCATGTGTCTTAAATTGGTCATGGTGGTTTTGCATTTTGGTTACGTTCCATACTACCCAATTTCCCTAAAATTCAATGTAGTAATTGTATTTAGAGTAGTTAAGTAGTTTTTCCAATTTCAAACCAACATTTAGAAAAAAATAGAATATTTAACTAAAATACACCCTTAGGGGAATTTTGAGATATAAACTAAGCTTCCTAAGGAAACTAATAAAATAAAATTTTTGAATTTTTAATGAAAAAAAAACTGTTTTTTTTTTTCACTTTTGGATTATCTCCTTATAGGTTTGCTCAAATTTCAGTGAAAACACCATTGGATGCAGAATTAAGTTCCTCATCCAACGAGTACCCAATTTTCATGCATCTGAGTAGGCCCACATAACAAATATTAGAAATACATGAAAAAATCCTTTAAACATGAAAATTGAACACACTTTTTATATGTATTTTCAATTTTTTCAATGTGGACATACTCAAATGTATGCAAAGGGGGTACATGTTGAATGTGGTGTTTGATTCCACATCCAACGAGTATCTACACTTGACATGTGAGTAAACCTATAGGAGGTAAGCGAAAAATACAATTACAAAAGATAATTTTCTTCTTTGCCCTCCAAAATATTTACCTCTGAGGATGACATCATCATATTAAATCCTATGGGTTCTTTTAAACTTGATTTTGTTAATGGATTTGTTTAGGCCTATATTTGACCTCAAAATTCCCCTAATGATATGCGATATTGTGTTGATTTAGCACTTGACATAGATTGGGAAGCAAAACATTCTCCCAATATCTCCTGAAAACACATCGAATCATCCCAATATGATAAAAAATGAGGTCATGTGCACATAAAAGTAAAATGTCACCATGAATGTGGTTGTTTTCCTTAGATATAGGCACATTCCTGGAATGTGTGTGCATTCTCTAAATGCATGTGCATTGTTTGAATGCATGTGCATGTTCATATGAATGTGTACGCATTCTTGAGCCATGAAAAGTTGGCAACCTAGCTAGCATCATGGTTGGTAGTTCAGGCCTTGTTGACCATATACACCCAGGAACACTTGTGCTTATGCATGCACATTCCTGGGAATGTGCACATGTTTGTGTGGGAGTGCATTACTAATAGCCCTATTTCCACTTTTGGGCACTTCATCTTCATGTACCTGCCCTATAGCAGTGTTATTTCTATTCCTCCAATGCATGGAATATATGATCCATGTATGTACTTTTGTTATAAGTATATTTAGACTTTTATTTTTATATATTTAGAAAATGTTTTAGTTCTGTCACACATATATATCCAATAAATATGGCTTTCATACATATATAATGAATTGGATTTATCTATTTAGAAGATAATAAAATAACCATGAATTCATATCATGCTTTGAAGGAACAACCATGAAAATATTGCAAGTTGTACATGTTAAAAGCTCTAACTGACAACTTAAGATTATACAAATACCTATGTTCGAGATTAACAAAAGTGAAGAGTCGACTATAAAATATAGCCATACATTAGAATTTCCATAAAAACTTCAAAGAAATGCCTATCTAAAATGATATTTTATAGGAGAGTCATCATCTCTCACTAATAAAAATAAATTAATTGATTTTATTGAAGAAGATAAATTGCCATTTATTCCAAATATACTCTCAAGCGTTACATTATGGGACTTTTGAGGTCTAAAATGGGCCTCCTAAGGAAATTATAAAATAATAGTGGAAATAATAAAACAATATTAGATTACATCTTCAAATTTTAGAGGAAAAAAAGAAAAAGTTATTTTTTAACTCGTATTTTCAATTTATCTCCCTATGGGTTTACTCAAATTTTGAGCGAAAACACTTGTTGGATACATAATTTTATTCCTCATCCAACGAGTACCCATGTTTCATACTTTCGATGGACCCTGTTAGACGAAAAATCAGAAATACATGAAAAACGTGATTACAATAACGTTTTTCATGTATTTCTCATTTTTCTTGTAGCAGGGTCCATCAAAAGTATGAAACATGGGTACTCCTTGGATGAGAAATTAATTTTTTCATCCAATGAGTGCTCCCGCTCAAAATTTGAGTAAAAAATAGGGGATATAAGTTGAAATTTTTTATTTTTATTTTTTTTACTTTTTTACTCCAAAAATGGTGAATCATCCCCCATGGTTGACATCATCATCTTGAATCCTATTGGTTCTGATAAATTTTATTTTGGTTGTACATTTTTCTTACGAGGCCCATTTTAGACCTTGAAATTCCCCTAATGTGAAAAACCCTTCGACTCCAAGTAAGAGAAGAGTAGCCTTAGTTTTACCACAATCTTCAAAAACGTCGAATTCTTAATGTTATATAGATAGTCACTCCTAAGGGGCAATTCCTAAAATACTAAGAGCTAGGAAAAGGTTGTCATCCTAATATAAAGTCTACTAAATCACACTATATGAAGGTGATTCACCGCTTTATCATTTGCATTTGTCATTTCTAATAGTCATTCAATGTATCCTAGAAAGATAAGTGGATTAGATATACTAATAACAGGAGCCACGTGGTGGCAATGTCATTGTTTTTTGATCTTTTGCAAGTTTCCACAACGTACTTCTTATTATAAGATTTATTTTTATTAAATATTTTAAAAAAATATAAACACAAATTGATATTTTTAAATTGCAATCTTTATTTTTTAAAATAAATTGAGATTTAAATATATATATTTAGCAAATCTAAATTTATCTATCTAAACAACTATAAAATTAAATTAATTTCATATTCACGTTGAATTATCTCACTTGGAAGTGACATAATAACAATGGTTATCCATGAAAGTGTATAGCAACTTTTTTACCTTTCATGTATATACTTTCTATTTTCCATTTGATTGTTCATAGATTCCATGTTTTGAAGAAGCAATTGTGAAAGATTAAAGGCACAAACCTATTCAAATCAAAATGGATTATGTCTAAACAAACCAAACATGGAATTTGGTTAATTTATAAGTAGACAAGAAGGAAATTGGATGTAAATGGGTATTTAACACTAGATCTAATGGAATTGTGCATGAAAACGAAGCACAATTGACAAGTCAAAAGTCAAGGTTATGCATAGCTAGAAGCTATTAACTGTGAGGAGACCTTTGCACTAGTTTCGAATATGAGCACAATTCAAACAATGTTAGCTCTATTGGATAGACACTTCATCAAAGGCACATAACAAGTTCTTATCTAAACAAGTGGAACGATGAAAAATATATTATGAGAAACTACTTGGAGTTATGTAGCATGGAATGAAGAATCTTATCTATAAATTACACAAAGCACTATATGAACTTAAGAAAGAACCAAGGTCATGACCTAGTATCTGTGAATTGAAGAACAATTCAAAGAAAATGGGTACAAGTGAAGTGATTCAACATTTAACTCGCAAAGACCACCTTAAGTGGATATTTTCTACTAGTCGTGGTACATGTTGATGAGTCAATTGTCACAAATAGTAATACGGCAATGAAAGAAGAACTATTGGATTCCTTTGAAAAAAAAAACCTTGGAGTGTTGCACTGTTATATTGGGATATACGTTTGGCATAAATCAAGAGGAATTTTCCTATCTCAATTTAAGTATGCAAAGAAGTTGTGAGTAACAAATTGCAAGATATATGACACCCCAATGGATCTTAGAGCCTTGATTTAGTCAAATTTGGTCAATGATCTAATCGAATTCAATCACCAAAATTTAAGGCACCTATAATCGACCACTAAAATATAAACCCAAAATTAAGAAGCCAACTTAGAGGATGATCAAAGAATTGAACAAAATCAATCACTAACCTCTATTGATTGAGGCTAATGAGAATGATGAGAGATTACTACATATTGACATGTTGTGAGAATTATTTGTATCAATGATTCAAAGTGTTGTAGAAGAGGGAAAGCATGTGTGTGGGTACATGCCTTAGATCTCTAACTTGTCTTGCGTCATCCATTGGGTTGTATGCCATTGAAATATACAACCTAAGATCGAAAGGCATTGACGATAATATCATATTCCGAATGCACATTTTCAATTTCCTCCTATGTTGAATCATAAGTCCTACATGTTTAATTAATTATTTGAATTCATTTATGATTATGTTAATATTGAAATTGCAGCTAGCTCAATTAGTGCATGTTGCAAATTTGACATGGGCAATATATAAAGATTAGCAAGTAATGTTGTAAATTTTGTAAATCTTTATAGGACATGTAGTGTTACAATGACAAATCCATTAATACCACTTGTATTATTTTGTGTGATTGTAATAGTCATGAAATCCTATATTTGCACCAATATTATAGTTGATAATAATCTAGACCTCTTTATCAAATTTTTTAGTGCACTAATAGCCCTTTGCCCCTAATGTTTTCACAAGTATTAACACTAACTATTTAAGTGTATTGAAGTTTCTAAATTTCAAACAAATAAATATAGCTTCTAATTACCTGTCATTATTATTTTGTGTGTGTGAGAGAGATCTATCTATTTATCATCTAACAATGACTTGGAGTGGTTGTTGCCATGATAACCTAGAATCTAATATTTTTTTGTATGGTATATATCTTCTATTGAGTTGTGGTATAATAGCAATTTGGAGTGGTTGTTTCCACAAAGGCCTAGGTTCAAGCCTAGGTACATATGTTGCACCCCTAAATGCTTTCCACTGGCTCATTCTTGCCACTAGCTCATTGTTGTCCACGACATTCTAGTCCTAGAAATATAGCATACTGTTGTCCCCCTTTCCATGTACCATCTACAAATATATAAATAAAGTCTAATGGATATATCTACATTTATAGTATACAATGCATGCTTGTGTATATAAAAATTTACCATAATGTCATGTGAGTCATACACAATATACATTCTTTAAAAGCTATGCTTCGTGCCACCTCTCAACAAATATTTTGTCGTCCCCACTACATACTTGGTTTTTGCAAGTTTCATAAGATATGAAAAAGTGTAAAAATACTCAAAAATTTCTTGTGCTCCATCCATTATAAATTAAGGAAAGTAAAATAGCATAACTTATCACAAACTATTTGATTAATCATTGACACCCACTATTCGCTCATAAAACTATATAATCCAATGTAAATTGAATGCTTATATGACTCTTGTTTTTACATGAGTGCTTGGTAGAAACAATTATGGATATTGCAAATTAAGTAAAATATAATCACCATAACAAATAGGAAACCTTAAGAAAAAAGGAAAAAACTCAAAAAAATGTTATCAATATTATTTTATATTGTCATCTCAAGTCATGGTGAATCGGTCTAATTTTGTTTTCTTTTCTACAACATCAAAACAATTGAAAATTATCATTTCATGTGATAATTAAACTCTCTCGTTATTGATAAAATATCAATGATTACATATATTTGATGCACACTATTTTTCATATAACTCCAAAGGATGAAAAACACAATAATAAATTGATTAATATTTATATGAAATTAAATATAGCACAAATATTAACTTGAAATTTTTTAGATGGTGTAAACGTACTTTGGAAAATTATGTTTAGAAATAATACTTCCTATATAATATTTTTTGTTACTATAAGATCTTTTTTATTTTAAGTATCACGGGCATGTCATTAACCATTCCTTTGAAAAATGCTTTCTCTAGTTTCAATCAAACTTAATCTTTCATGGGATTGATTTTTGTACATAAGTGAAGGAAATGACTGTATACTCTTTCCACAATATTCCTCATAATTTTATAAAAGATTTCCCCTGTCATTAACTTCCAATGCTACGCTAGTTGAACTAAGGACCAATTCATCATATTTATATAATGTGTATCTTTTTCTTCATAGGAGGGCCTTCCCTTCCCTCATTTTCACTATTTTAAGAACACTCAACATAAGGACAATTGAATACTTCAAGCACCTTAGCTATTATTATTAATTTGTACATTATTACTAAAAATCCAATGGAAAACTTCAAATAAATCATCATTTTATCCACATAATTCCCATGTCTATGACATTTCTAGAAGCATTTATGTTCTTTTCAACTTAGACTGCAAATACTTTTATTGATATTTTTCGATATTTTTCTTTGCAAATCATGCATTAACTAATACACATCTTTTAAAGCTATAGGTAAATCAAATATATTACTTTTATATCAAAACCTATAATAACTTGTCATGTTTTTTTCTTGGAATGTGATTCCCTCATGCTCATTGCTATTCTTTTTCCTTCATACTCTATTATCCATCTTCTATCAATAAAAAATATATGTAGATAAATGTACACAATATAAAATATGTTTAACAAACCAAGTAAAATAATTCTAGCCTAGAAATATTTTCAAGCTAGTCAATGTGTATTATATAGTAATATGCACCAGTACACAATATGAAAATATACACATGGAAGCATAAGTATTGAACATTGAACTATGAAAAACTAACTTTAAATAATAATAGCAAAAAAAAACTAAGAAAAGTTGTCTGCTTCATATAATAAACACAAATGCATATTTATTGTCCAATTTGCACTACAAAACCTAAATGTAGGGATAGGGCTTCAAATAAAATGCAACCAAATGCATTAAAATATTCCTTACATTCAAGGAAGTAACTGTGGAAGGGTAATTTATCAACCCTAAAGGAACTATTCAATAAAATTATGAGTGGAGTAGAGATAGGTGGGGGGATAAAGAGGGAGAGATAGAGGCAATGATGAGTAGTTGACACGGAAAGAGAGGGAGAGAGAGAGAAATGATAGAGGGAGGGATATAGTTACAGACATATGCACATGTTCTATAACACGTTCATGGTCCTAAAATAACTGAGGAAATGAGAATGTGAGAGAGAAAGGTAGGTAGTGTAGTTTATGCCGTGGAAGTTATTCTCAAGATTGCATGTACGTTGTTGAGAATGTCTCTGTGTTACCAAGAATTCATGTGCATTCCTAAATAACACATGTGTGCTTTTTCTACTATACTTAACCATGCATGCTTTCCACTAACCCAACATCCAAACAAAAATCTAGAAAACTCAAATAGATGAGAAATGACTATGTTAACACTTGGTCTGAGTTTTTGTGTAATTGGGACGGCAATTTTCACCCACTTGTGATATTTCCAATCAATTTTTTCTCTTATTGTGTAAGTAAAAGACAATTTTTATGTAATTAGAAGGTCATTTAAGTAATTTGAAGATAATTGTTGTTTTGTTTTAGGATTGGAAAATATTTTTTGTCTTCCAGCCTAATTGGGAGGCAATTTTTTATCTTGTTGTGAAATTGGAAGACAAATTTTGTCCGTTTTTGTAAGATTGGGAGACAAACTTTTTTTCTTGTATAATTGGAAGAAAATTTATATTTTTATTTGTTATTAGAGGATAAGTGTTCTATCCTTCTTATTATAACCCATTTAGACATATGGAACCATCATAGTTGGAAAATAAAGTCATCGAGGAGAAAAGAACCCATAGAAAAGAACATTGAGGCAAGAGAAAAGGCCAAGGTAGTTATGGAAAAACACAAAATTTTAGAAAAGGAAAATCCAACTTCTAACAGAATTGATGAACCTCTAATGAATATTCCATTAGAACAATACGTTTTGAATCATCATATGATAATGGATTTTCCTAGAGTTGATTATAGTATGGATGAAATCAAAGAGGTGACTAGTGAAAAACTTCTTAATGAATAAGTTCTTGCAATGAAACCTCTTTTTCAAAAATGCAACATTTCACTGAGAACATATAGTCCCCTTCAAGGAATGTAATTCCACAACCAATAGGTCAAGAGTTCCATAATGCAGGGTCATCACAGCTACCTAGATTGGACATTATGCAACTAAGGACTCCAAAATGCATTCAAGTGGATGGAAGTGGTTTTTTTATTAGTTGAAGGTAAGCTACCTAAATTAACTATTTGTCACCAATCCTATAAAATTATCAAATAATAATTTCAATCAAACTCTAAAGCATCCAAATGCCAACTATTTTTTCCTTTGTTAAAATTTAGGACTTCAACTATTGTTAGAAGAATTCTAGCCATTAAATCAGTGGAAAATATGGAAACACATAGTCATATCATTAGAAGCATTATACATGTTTAAAAAAAAATGATAAGACAACTCAATCCCAAGCTACAATGTAGCTCGTCATGTCTTCTCACAATCAATTGTTAATAAGATCATAAGAAAACATCATTTGCTAAAACACACATCGCATCTCATCAAAATGAAATAATCAAACTCTTCAAAAGTATTCTATTAGATATTATATCCTTGACACAATTAGCCAAATAGATCATTGGGCCTTCAGTGAGAGGTTACCTCATTTTCATATGATGTGAATTGGTGTAGTTGGTAGACTAGTGAAATATTTGTTGCAATATAACATTAGAACTTTTTCTAAACAAAAATATGTAATAAAATAAAGAAGGGGTCCTAGGGACCGTGAACACCACATTAAAAACTTCCTTAACACAACATAGACACAATTGGATGAAATATTTAGGAATGAACATTTTACACTTAGCATGGGTCAATGACCATTTAGAAATGAAAACATTGGTATGTTAGAGTAAACACAACTCGAAACACATGTTATTATCAATACTATGTTAAATACTCTTACAATTATCACACAAAAACACACACACATATCATTTTGTATGGTGTAACACCCTTGCGTAGGAATTCTCAATTAGATTACCATTGACATCATCTAGAGTCTTTATTCATAACATCATGTGTACCATTATAATCTATTTTTTCCACTTTAAGTAAGTAGGGAAACCCATAGTCCATCATTATAATTGTTGATCTTGATGCACACCTCATCCTCTTTTATTAGCCATCTTCAGTCAGGTTGTTGCTCCCACATCATTGGCATGAGGTGTATGGTCACTACTAGACAGTGCATGACATAGCAAGACAATACCCTAGTTTCCTTTGTGCAAGGAGAAATCACGGTCAATGTTTGTATAGTTTGTCACTCCCAAGGAGATCAACTCAACCTACTTGTTTCAATTATTGATTTCACTACAAGTAGATTATTGTAGAAGTTTCCTAACTTCTCAAGCCCCTAGTTTTCCATTTACATTCAACCTAAGGATATAAAAAGGCTATATAAATTTCCATTGTCGAGAGGAGAAAAGAGTTAGCAAATGAAAGATAGCTTAGTTAGGATGGTGATTTTCCATTAGACTTCCATTACTTGAAATATCAAGGGTCACAAATAACAGGAGGTAAAAGTTGTACTACTTATTTTTTGGATAAAATTATATTTGTGTTCTCCTTAATGTGTATGGTTTATGAAAATTATATGCATGTCATTTTAATTTTTTATTGTGCATGCTAACTCCTCCTTTGTAAAGGAGGAATAATCATCTTGTCTAGCGGTAAATGTGTGTAGGAGGTTGGATCTAGGAGCAAGAGGAGTAGGATATTCAAGTAGGAGAAGGATATCTAGGTATTATTTCAAATATGATGCCTCCATCAGCCTGTGAGGGACCAAGTGAATATCTATTACCATATGATATGGACTTAGTTTGAATGTGTTTGCCTTAAGCATTAGGAATTCACATATGTTACACCCATAGTTTGATGGGTCATATGGTTAGATCCATGGAGAAATAAATCATCTCTTGGAAATTTCCTAGGGCAACAAAGTTGGTGAATCTACTGGGGATGTCAATGTTTTATATCTAAATTATCTCACAATGAACATCGGGGTATACTCAATAAAACTAGACAATATATCATTACTGTTGATACTTTGTACCATTGTAGAGTTAAAGCAATGTTACATGGATGTCTCACTCACGAAGAAGACGAATGCATCTTGAATTATTTTCATGCTAGAGCATGTGGCTGTCATTTATTAGGGCATGGTACTGCTAAAAAAATCTTAGGTGTTGGTGACTTTTGAACTTCAATATTAACGATTGTATTATTGTAGTCCAAGATTGCCATCCATGTCAAATGTTTTCTAGAAAGATGTGTGCTCACCTTGCTCTGCTTCACCCTATGATTTCAATCAAACCCTTTTCTAAATGGGGCATTTACTTTATGTAGTGAAACCCAACCTTGGCTAAAGAACACCACTACATTATTGTAGTAGTGGCCTATTTTACAAAATGGGTTGAGGGTGTGCCTACTTTAATGATGGAACCACTACAACATAATTTTTAATCAACCACATTATTGCTAGGTTCACGATACTCAAAATGACCGTGACTAATCCCGGTTCCCATTTTTGTAACCATATGATGACAAATTAATAGTCAAGTTGGGTTTTCATCAAGAAAACATGACCCCCTTATATCCCCAAGCTAAAATACAAGTAGAGGTTGATAATCACGTATTGAAATTCATGCTTTGAAGGATGGTAGGGAATCATAAGTCAAATTGGAATATCATGATTTTTTCCATGTTATGCGCCTATCATATCTCTGTAAAAAACTTTCAACGATTTCTCTCCATTCCAATTGGTTTAGGGAGTGGAGGTTGTATTTCCGGTTGAGTGTGAGATCCCATCTATGAAATTAGTTGTTGAATGGCTCCTAGACACTTCTTCCAAGGAAGAGGACCTCTTACACTATGACCATCCTGAAGAACAACATATTTACACTACACTAGCCAATGAAACTCATAAAAGGTGTGTTAAGGCTCAGTATGATAAACCTATTTGATGTCATCTCTTTGTGGCAAGTGAGTTGGTTTTGGTCTATGACCAAGATCACAATAAGATAGGTGTATATTAGTTGGAACCTCTTTGCAACGATTCCTATATTGTTAAACATGTTCTCAAAAAAGGGGCGTACAAGATGGTAGATTGTGATTGAAATCCTTTATTGAATCCATGTAATAGTTTCTACCTCAAACAATACTATGCATATGTGTTCCAACTGCATGGTTCTTATAGATATTGTTTATGTGTGTGTGTGTGTGATGTGTATTTTCTATCATGATTTTGTGAGTGTCATTGGTTCTTTTATGTGTTATCTTATTAATGGTTCTTGATCGACAGATGCCAAGTCCCTTTTTGATTTACATAGGCTTCACTAACAATGCCAACCATATTACTCAAAATGTAGCTTCCACTCCTTAGGTCCTATTTTTCACCCACCAATGAGCTTGCAAGTTAAATTGGCATTTCTCTTCACCTAGAAACCAACAACGTGGAATAATATATCATCATTATTGAGCTCTTTTTTGAGGATATTACTCTTGGAATACGCCACTTGATTTTTGAACTTGATTCACAAATCATAATGTCTCCGCTAAAATGAAGTTATTCTATAACGAATCTTATGTTATTTTGTTACTATTTGAGGGTACACCTCTTGAAATGACATTTTCTTAACATTACCTACATTTGGATTCCTTGAGGCTCTAATACACTTTTAGATTCATTAGCTAATTATGTCTTGAAATGGAATTTATCATAATAAGTTTTCAAACCATGCATAACATACATTCATTAGAAATATCTATTAAAACATAATTAGAACACATTAACAAGAACACCATTGAAACTATCATATATCTATCGTAGGTCTAAACAAAGGTTTTTACATCACATATATTGCGTAGGTACATTAGTCGAAACAAGGCATTTTAGGAATAAACTATTATCCCAGTACATGTGTAAAACAAAAATTACATCCTAGGAACACTATTTTAAGAAGCTAAGCATCCATGTGTTCGTGATAAAACAACACAACATGCACAATACACTTCAGGAGGCCTTAGAAACAAGTGGAGTGTACTCCCACAATGCACCTCTGAAGCATGGAGGAATACCATCCATAAAGAACGGTTGTATCCCTAGAAACAACCCCTCCATGTTGTGTGTTAACTCGTGTAGCTCATCATTCTCTTCTCCACCTTCCTCCTCAGATGCTTCACATCCACCTTGTGCACCCATTCTTCTGCAATGTAGCAGTGATTGACCAAAGGGTTAAGCTAGTCCCATGTTTCCATTTCATGTGTTAGCGACTACATACTCATGAAAAAATACCAAAACAAATGAAATAGTTCTAAAATACCAAAAACATTAAAATATTACAAAAACCCAAAAAATATTTCTTACCAAGTGCACTCCAATGCACGCTAGGGGGTAGGATTAAGTGTGGATCATTCATAAAGTCAACACTCTTATAGGCATTAAAAAATAATAAATAAAAAATAAAAATAAAAAATAAAAAATAAAAATAAAAAAATAGGATGGATTCCTGAACCATATGAAAAACAAAGGGTCAAACCATTATTCAAAATGTCCACCCTCTAGTCTCCACATTAGCTTGGTCCAATGTGTCATCCACAACTCTGTAGGATCTAGATTAGGGTAATCTACCCTTGGTCTCATAATAGTGACCTGCTTCAAAGAAATATACCAAGGTACTTCCATAACCAAATTGTTTATTCCATCCCATCTAACAACGAGTGAGTTGATCATTCATGTTCGCTGGAAATACCTCACACTAGTTAAGAAGTGTTAGTTCCATGCATTGTATAGAAAGATCCATATGAGCCTTTGAGGCTAGGAATAGTGTTGAAGACACAACTATCCAGAGAATAGTGAATAGTATTAAGGAATTTAGACTTCTGTGATCCCTAATCTTGTTTAGAGAATAATTTCGGCAAAATCACATAAAAAATCATTTGTCAACACGTTTCGAACCAACCAGTGTGGTTCATCGCCAGGACAAGTTGAAGATCCAATCTGAGCGATGCAATAAATAGGGACAGCACACCATTCCAACAGCTAAAATGACAGGGTAACGGTTAACCGGACCTCTAACAGCTAGCTTTGACGAGGCCCCAGGGAGGAGGGACCTAAATTTATTTAATTATTATATTTATCTATTTATTCATTATTATAATTATGTATATGTTTATTACTGTAAATATGATTATTATTAATATTAATATATTTATTTTCCATTATCCTTATATAATACTAATAAAATTCAATATTTATTTAAATATTTAGAATGGTAAATATCACATATTATTTCTAAATCAAGAACCTAATTTAATTACTATTTTAATAATATATTTATTTATTTTAATATATATTTACCATAAAAATCATTAATAATAATATCAATATTTACCCTTATGTTGGTACTAGGAAATAAAATGGTAAATATTTCTATTATCTCCCATTAACTCATATATTATATAATTTTATATATAATATAAATATAAATATGATATATAATATTAAATATCTCTATTAATGCAAATATTATTATTACAATACCATTACCCTTATATAATACCAATAATAAATATTATCTAATAATAAAATCTAATGGTTAATATACCTATTATTTTTAATTTTAGAACTTAATTCAATTTTATTTTATTAATATATTTATTTATCATCTATTCCTTAATATAACATTAACATATATTCCTTAATAACCTATGCAAAAATTTTTTAATCATATTTACCTAATATATTATTAATATTTACCATTCTATTAGGATGGGTATTACTTATTAGAATAAGATGGTAAAATCTCGAACTTTTTTATTTTATTAATCTATTTATTTATTCTTTAACATGTACTTACCTTAACAACTTTTTTATCATTCTTAATATTATTACTAATATCAATGTTTACCATTATATTAGGATGAGAATAATATATATAAATAAAATGGTAAATATTTCTCTTATCTACCCATTTAACTAAATTATTATTTATAATATTATAAATAATATAAATATAAATATAATATTATTTATTTCCACTATTAATGTAAATATTATTATTATAATATTAATATATTTATTTACCATTACCCTTATATAATAGTAATATTATTAATAAATATTATTTATTTAAATACTAAAAATCTAATGGTTAATCTCATTATTATATACCCATTATTATTTTTAAATCTAGAGCTTAATTCAATATATTTATTTAAGTTCTATTCCTTAATCTTATTAAACCTTGTTCATATATATTTTCCTTAATAACATATGTAATTTTTTTTTATCATATTTAGCTAATTAGTATTTACCACTTTATTAGGATGAGTATTACTTATTAGAATAAAATGGTAAATGTTCTTATTAAATTTTTTTAAACCAGTCTAGAACTTTATTAAAACCAAGGAACTCTATAAAATAATGTTATTTCACATCAACTTTTAAATATTTTATTTATGGTTGAGAATGACAGCTAAATATTTTTGCATCTTCTGAGAGTTAATGTTAACAACATGCCAAACAAACACATTTTTATTTTAAAAGGGACAAGTGTCAACTTGATACTCGCCTCTCTCCACACAATTATATATATATATATATAGACACACACAAAGACACACACTTTTATCTTTTTTAAAGCTGATGTAAAATTATATTATCTCACATGAACATTGAACTATTTTATTTATGGTTGGGGGTGAGAGTGAAATATATTATATTATCTCACATGAACATTGAACTATTTTATTTATGGTTGGGGGTGAGAGTGAAATATTCTTACATGTTTCGAGTTGTAATGTCAACAACTAACCTAAGGAGCACAATGAGAGTAAGATTATTGATATTTTATAATGCTTTTAATTAAAACTAACCACCAACTAAATAGATATATTCATTTCTATTTTTAATTATAGTTGACATTTTTTTATGTAAACAACTATTTTTTATTTTATTTTAAAAATACATGTGTCAACTCAAAATTAAACACTAAAAAAAACAAGACAGGCTGCATGGCAGCTAGTCCCTGCCTAGCTGGTCCAGCCACCACCAGCTAGAAAGCCATCTTTGCCTCCCTTGTAGCCACATAGCTATCAACATCTCTTGAACAAGTAGTAGCAGATCCATATCGAGATTCAGATGATGAGCAAAGGCGTGGGCAATGACGGAGGCACCGGTCGAGGAACCAGATAAATAGTAACCTTGCTACGCGTACCTTCCAGTTCGAGATCGCCATTTGCAATAGGAGGATGATGAAGCGCCACCAGCAGCTAGAAAGCCATCTTTGCCTCCCCTGTATTCCGTGGTTTGAGAGCCACATAGCTATCAGCATCTCTTGAACAAGTAGTAGATGAGCAAAGGCGTGGGCAATGACGGAGGCAGCGGTCGAGGAACCAGATTCATAGTCACCTTGCTACGCGTACCTTCCAGTTCGAGATCGAGATCTTGCTGTTCCACCATTTGCAATAGGAGGATGATGAAGCGATAGGGACCAACTAGCTTGATATATGGGTATATTATATATGGATATATGGTTCCACTGATAGCCAACTCATTGAAGAAGCAGCGTATCCGGGTCGCAGAGAAAGATAGAGAGGGGGTTGTAGTTGACTTTGTCGATGCCAAGCCCAATCGACCGTTGTATGTGAAGGTTATCAATTCAGTTGTATCAAATAAATGCGGGATGTCATAGAAGATCTTGAATCTAAATTGCATTGGTGTTTTCGTCAATACAGCCTTGTTTTACCTGAAATTATTGACTCATAATTTATAACTTTACATTTCCTATCTACAAAACCCAAAGTACTCAGTGCTTTTCTTAAACCGCATCTATATGCTATCGCCCACCGTGACCTGCTCGTTCGACTTGATGGACAAGTGAACTGTATCACGTGATATGAATGAGATAGCCACTATGGATATGGTATAGGTTCCTTGCGCGAAATGCAATAATCAAATGGTTTCGAATTCTGAAAGAGAGGCATGCAATTTTTTCTTGCTTTGAAACTTATGTCGTAATTCAATTATCGAACTTACAAATGTTAGGTCCACATTAGAAGTTCTGTCATTTGATCTATAAATGGACCATCATATATTGCGTATCTTTCGCAGTCGCCGAGTAAAACAAGTTGAATACATATTCAACTCTGAAGACGTAAACTTCACCCGATTATAGCTTCATTCGTTGGGGGAAGTTCGAGTGTCCTGTCATAAGGTCAACACTTGAGTTTGGTATTAGCACTCATGGACTTTTTTTAACTTTAGGTTATTTGTCAGTACAAATTAAAATCAAATATAATCATTATTTTTATAATATTATGATATATTTAATTTTAATTCTAAAAATTAGTTTAATTGGTGTAGTTTTGATAGTTAATTAAAAAATCACTGGATCACACGCCTACGAGGCTATGACATGATAGACACGTGCATCGCATGCAAGCCATGTGTACACATGTCGCAGGCATTGTAGCTTTTATGCATTGCTAGCCTTATGAAAATCTTGTTCTGTCTATATGATTTTGTTTTCATATGTTTTCTATCCTCGCATCGCTGAATTTCTGAAAGTTCAGAATTGCAGTTACCATCTATTGGCATTGCACTAATATTTTTGCAAATATAAATGGCACTCTGTATAGATACTGATGAAATTTGCAAACTCTACGATTTGGCTGATGAAAATGGGGACAGGAGGCTGACTGTAAATGAAATGAATCGCTACTTGAAAAGGCTCGGAATAGATATTTCAGAAGACGATTTGAAATATCTTGTGATTCCAAAATCTCAGACGGACGATGAATTTGTTGGCCTGACATTTGATGAATTTGTTGTCCTGTGTCAGTCTATTCTGGACAATAGATCAGAAGATGGAGTAAGCAATGGCAATGGGTGTGACAATCTAATGGAAGCTTCCAAGGTCTATGATATCAACAACGACGGGTTCATATCCTCCATGGAACTTCAACAGGTGCTGTGTAATTTGGGATTCACAGAGGGCGAAGAACTGGACGAGTGCTAAAAAATGATAAACACATACGATTTCAACTTTGACGGGCTCTTAGACTTCTCAGAATTCCAGATCATTTGGGTTTTTTTGTATCACTAACTTTTAGATTATAATGTTGGTTTACAGTTTGACATGGAAACTGGGAATAGAAATTAAAAAATAGAATAGCAATTTTGTTAGCATGAGATTAAGGGAATGAACCTGCCATGTCTCAAACTGTACCTTCTTTTTGATATAGTTGTTCCTTGTGGAGGATGCAAGTGTTGCCAGCACCAGAAAACAGGGAACACTGATCAGAATGGGCCCGGCCCCACCTTTCTTTACTTTGTAGGCGATGCTGGTAGTTATAAAAAAGAGAACATAGATGGACGTTCATTGAGAATAAATGATGGGTTGTTAGTGGCAACTTTAGAGAGATAGTGCAATCTTCGGGCATCTTATAAAATAATCCATGGAGAAGCTTTTATTATTCAGAAACAGATCATCGAAAGTTTAACTGCATGCATTACACGTGTAGGCTGGAGCATGATGACCCACGCCATTTCCCCCTGCACACGACACTACCTCCTGTAATTTGAATCTTCAGTGGGGTTGATAAAATCCATTGGATTGCTTGCTTCCTGTGAATAGGAAGCCAAGGTATGCGGCAAGCAGCAATTGTAACCCACTAGAAAAATGGGTCGCAACAACAGTCGAGAAGAAGAAGCAGTAGCGATTTATTAAGTCCCCAATTCGACTTCCAGGCCACGGCTTCCAGCGGTACGTTTCAAAATGTTCTTGTTTAATGCTCTGTTCCCCTTCTAAATATTCTGCAAATTTATATCATTTTGCATGGAGTTCTGGGAAATGAAATCTAAATCGACCTCACAAATGTAGTCTAGTATCATGCTAATCGAATCTAAATCAATCCCAGTATCATGCTAATCGAATCTAAATCAATCCCAGTATCATGCATGCTGTTTTTTGTCTACACTAAATCATATGGCGTATCTGGAAGAAGTTGCTATACAAATATTTCGAGCTTTGAAGCAATATGCCTAAAAATAAATCCACTTTTTTGCAAAATTATGCTATTGACCGCCTAAAAAAAATATGTTGTGTCGCCACAGACTTCCTCTTCGAGCGCACAGCTTCTGGTTCTGAGCACTCAGGAATGGCGGATGCTCTCTGTTACACCGTTTTCGTTCGTCGGTTACTTCTTGCAGGGTGGAGCGGGCAGGAAGCCAC